>DWMY01000440.1:0-25372 GCA_018249775.1 Heliconius hecalesia formosus
GTAAGAAATAAAAATCAGCTTCACGTTTTATCCCGCAAACAGCACGGTAGGCAGAGGGAACAATAGTGTTAAGACACTCCGTTTCCCACTTTCTGCCGAAATGCCTCCAGCATTGCGTGTTGAGTGGTAGAACTCAACGCCGCGCTTAGCCTCGACACCAGAGCGAAGAAATGGAAATATAAATTTAAGTAAATATTTAATCTCCTCGAGTGGGGATCGAACCCACAACCAGTCGGTTTTACAGTCACACCTTGTGCCGCTGCGCCATGACCGGCCTCAAGTCTAGTCTACGTAAGACTTTTGAAAAACTAACGTAGCGCTTGTCCTCTTTTTAGGAAAGAAAAAAATATACAAGCTACTTTTTTATTATTTCATTTCGCTAAAACGAAGTCTCCAATTTTTATTAAGTTGTAGTCTAATTCCATTTCGTAGTCTTCATACGCACTTACACTTCATTCTCTTCACAGTAAATTGTCACTTCCTCTTCTAATCCCAAATGCATTTTTGAGTCAATTTCTTGTGAAGAAAAGTTCAGTATAGTTTTGTTTTTCTTTCGCGGTATTTTTTTACATATAATAATATTCAAAACTGCTCCCTTTATTTTGTTCAAAGCTGCCTCAGTGGTAATTGAAAAATTACAAACGTTTTTTATTCAAGTAAAAGTTTAAAAATTGTAGTAAATTCTAGTTTATTGCATGATATATGAAACATTCTAACTAAAAGAGGAAAAAATAAAACCATATACCTTGAATTGGATCCCTGCGATCCTTACGCGTTTATTTAAAAATGCATAAAATTTTACTCAAAATCAAACACTCCTCGTAACTTAACAACTGGTTCTCATATATCAGTGGTGACAAGTGACACGTGTGCAGGTTAGTGCTGCCACTCAAAAAGAATCTACCATAATTTCTTTTTAAAATAGCTCTGTTAACACATATTTTCAAAGGTGCCCTTGTTCTAAGCTACCCCCCTCTTTCCTATATATAGTTAAGTTTCAAGTTTAAAAAAAGTTGTTTTCGCCTTTTTTATGCTTTATGCGTAATTAATGAGTTTTCAATGTGCCCATACAGAATATTAAATTATTTATTTATGTTTAGCCTACCAATAATTGATAAAATTAATAATGCAGATTAAAAAATCAATAAAAAGAAAAAAATAATATTAATTCTGATTGCATAATTAATTACACAGATGGCACCCCATTCAATAACAGTTTCCACATTATAAATGTTAAAAAATATTATTATAGTAAATTGTTATATCTATAAATTTTAAGTACAAATCTTTTAAAACTTGTTTTTCTACTCGTTTTTAGTCTGTCTACAATAGTTTACTTTTAATCGATTTTCTCTTCAATTAGTGTTGCCAGGAATATTTTTGGGAAAGTGATTTAATTTTAAAGTTTTTTAAAATTAAATTTGTTTGTTTTATTAAATGCAAAATAACTTTAGTGCTTTTAGAAATATTATAAACCCATAAAGGCTGAAACGCAACATTAAATAATGGAGATATTTAATAAATGTAGACAGAGTCGAGTGAAGTAATATAGTGAAATATTTATATACTAATAAAAATGTTTATATATCAATTCATTGTTATTTATAAATATGTATTGACATATGCATTACCTTTTTGTAATTTTTCGTTTCGCACACCACCTGTGCATAAATAATTATTATGGTTTCTTTCTTTGGTGTGATGTTTGTGTATATTCTATATAATGTGATGTACACATAATTAAATAATAATAATAGTTTTATGTTCATATATTACAGTTTAAGTAAAAATAAAGCGACTTTGTTCAAATGGCGGGAATTCTTTTTTCTTCTTTTTCGGTGATTTAACTTCGCAATTATTAATTGCAAAGTATAATTTTATTCTACTAATCAAATAATTAATTCAGATATCATTGCATTTTCACAATAATAAGATGAGTAAATTTATTAATTTTTAAATTTTATTTATATTTTTTATTTTTTAAGAAAAATGTTCTAAGACTATTTTAAAAAGATACAATATTTTAAAATATTAATATTTTACAATTGTCACTCATCTCTGTCTACGTTTTATGTTTTTTTTATTCCAAAATATTAATATTTAACATTAGTGTAAGAACAATGTATATTGTATGACGGACAACTACAGATTTAACATTTCAAAGTATTTTAATGCAAAACATTTTTGTATAAAAAATAATACATAGCATGAAGAAAAGCCTAAAACAATTGATTGAATTGGATACTCCATTTATTGAATAAGCTTTGTTACTATACTATCTGCTGTCAGAGTTACCTCTCTCTCGTGTGTCATAACGTGTCATGAGTCATACATCATTTTTAGTAGCCTAAATCGCTTTGACCACGCAGGCGATGGCATGGATAAGCTAGTTCTGTAATATATCAATTAATAATTTAACATGAATTAAAGATACGCCAGCCAGCAAAATACTTTAAAATAGACACATTGAAATCGTTTATACATTTAAATCGACCTTGATAATTGCAATCAAAGACAGAAATAGTTTCTAAAAGGTGTTTTCTTGACATGGAACAGAGTTTCTTAACACCCACCCTGGGTGCCTAGTTCCCCTCTGCCTAGTTTTCTGAAAATAGTATGAATAAGAAAATGCATTTTGAAAGTAAAACTGTTGATGTGAACAAACTTATCTACATACTGATATTGTAGCCACTGCGATAAATGGTTATTCTACTCTTGATAAAGAAAAATGCTTGTTTAGAAAACGAAAAAAAATTAACGAAGCGGATCCCGCTAAATTAAATTTTCTATACGTCTATTAAATAAGTACATAAATGATGCTGAGCTTGTTGATTTTTCAATCATTATACGTCACAGCAAAGAGTGACATCAGTAAAAAAATAAATAACAATAAATAAATGGTACAATTTTAAATCACCTTCGAAAAGGAAAAAAGAAAATTTGCTTAAAATCGATCGAATTTTATTTGTCTCTTCTTAGAACTGTTATGTCACTTTATCAAGAATCCAATGGGATGAGAACATTAAAAGTATGCAACATTCTAAAACTACATGGTCTGTTCGGTCCTTCATTGAAGAATGTATTCAGTTACATATAATAGACAAATACACATGCTTTTTCGGTCATATGAAATAAAAAATATAATTGTACTATTAATTTATTATTTGTTATTATTTTTTTATTGCGATTACCTATTTGTATGTGTTTGTAAGTTCAGTTTTACAGTAGATGATCGATAAATAATAATAAAAAAAAAACATTAAAATATTTTTGAGGGTACTTTTTACGCTCCTTTAGTTAAATGTTATATATTTGGTTAGAACTTTTATTGGTCAAATTTAAAATATAAAAACTATAGAAAACTATAAAAATAATAATAATAATAAAAGTTCTCTTACGCATAGTTTGTTTGCTTGAACGCGCTAATCTCAGGAACTATTGAATCGAATTGAAAAATTGTTATAGTCAATTTATCGAGGTAGTCTAGACATCACGTTTAACATTTCGATGAGTTAAAAATATTTATTTTAAATATATAAAAACTAAAGAAACTGTTACAGTATACATTGTTCTATTAAAATAATTAGTATTTAATAATATAACGACAAAAAAGGAATTGAAGTTAATGTAAGTGTTCCACTTAGCTGATAGCTAGGCTTAAGTATCCTATGTATGTAGATGTTACTCCCGTTTCATATAAAACGTGTATTTATTAAAAATGTTTATTAAAATATGTTCTTTCATTTGGATTATTTACCTTATTTCTTGATAAAAAATAAACCGGTCGCGTGCGAGTCGATTCATATTGTATGAAATGAACTACAATTATAAATTTTTAATAGTTTGTACTCGTGGCTTCGCCCGGATACCACATATAATACTTTTTTTTGCCAACAGATTGATACAATCAATTATCCTACTATACAACCACATATGTTCATATGTGGTTGTATAGTAGGAGGCCATCGGCGGCAAGGACTCCCCCGCAGGTCTCAACCGTAGGCGTGTGGCCGTAAACAGAGCGCTGAATTATTTTACTGTTTTATTGTATGTAGAGATTACATCACATTAATGGTTTCGATGTCACCCCCAACACTGTCCCTGCCTTCAGAATTGCCAGATATATTATATGTCAATGTCATATACAACTTTTTATACTAGTTATACCAAATTTACGATGCGAGCGAAGCCGAACGTGAAATGTAGTCATAAATATTTGTAAACGCCAGTAACCGAACTCATAACCAACTAAATTCTCACGCATCTTAACAACATGTCTATAGAGTCAATGAAGTACAGATAAAACAATTATAATAATCAGTAAATTAAATTGTTTTTTTTACAAAATGTAATTAAGTATAGTATATTTATTTTCTTGGGTTTCCATTATCTCTCTATTCATAAAAGAATTGATGTTAATAATTGACTAAACAATTAGACCGTGTAACTTTATCATTTACATTACTGCTATACTCGTACTTATAATAAATTTATATCTATATCAATATTATAGTGAGGAGGTGCGTTAGGGCAGGTGGCACACGACCGCGGCTATCTTCAAATTACAACTTCTTCGACAATCTTGTCCTCTAGATGGCGCCACATTCAATTTAATATGACGTCACGGAGCCTATAACCAGCGGTGTTCATACCGATCAAAATCATAACCCTTACGTACAGAGGCGCAGGGGCACACTCTTGTGGCTGTTAATGTGACAGGTTGTGAATTTCATTACCACTCGGGGAAATGAGATTTTGATGAGATATTTTCTTTCCAAACTCTGGTAACTAGGCAAAGCGCGGCGTTAAGTTCCGGCACTCAATATTTGCAATGCCTGCAGAATTCTGCGAAAAGTGGCGTAGGTTTCCAGGGTCCCTTTGCCTACCATGCTATGGGCATAGTACAAAGTACAAGCATAAATACAGAATAAACAAAAACTTATACATATATGTAGTTCCTTGCATTCAAAATAAGTGCTTACACGGGCAAACTTACGTTGGCAACTTTAGTCTCCGCCTATTCAATACCTATTGGTATTTCCCGTATATCTATAATTATTAAATTTGGCGCGAAGTGAGAATTTGCCGTAAAAATAAAGGGATAAAACCGATGTGAAATGCAAATGTATTCATATATCAATACTAATATAATAAAGCGGAAGAGTTTGTTTGTTTGATTAAACGCGAATATCTCTGGATCTACTGGTCCGATCTACTTTCTTTTTGAAGAAGTGCTATAAAATGGCTAAAAACATCCTTTCTATATATTTACCAATTGAACATTTAGCTCATAATATATGTAACTAATTTAAAACTGTACAGGAGTTGATATGCAATCATTAGGTACAGATATTTTACAAATAATATTATGAATCCTTACTTATCTGATAGGTATATGTTCTGAAGGAGTAAATTAAATTATTTACTGACAGCACATTTAACAGACTTAAAATAATGATAAGACGTACATAATATAGGTAAAAAGAATGTAATATGACAGAAATATATACGTATTATTATACGTAATAATTAGCTTTATGTATAGATGCTCAAAGTATATAATTATAAATAGAGATGCGCCGAATCTTATTTTTATTTAATTATTATTATAAATTAAATGAATCTCACTTAATGCTATGTCTATCTCTTTCGCATGAGTGGAGCGGCGCCGAACTGGACACGCATGTTCACCCGCAGAGAACGATGATATATATATACCGAATACCAAACGAATATTCGGCGCATCTCTAATTATAAATATTAAGTATCAATATTAGAAGATTACATAATAAAATAATAAAAAATCATATTAGAAGTAATTATAGTTGTCAGTCAATTCTGTTTATTAAATCAATAATCATGTAGTTTAAGCAGGCGAAGCCGCTGGCGGGCCGGTAGTATAACATATAGTCCTCGATAAATGTTAAATCTTATACGTATAAGAGTTCCGTTTTTTCATTTCTGGTACGGAATCTTAAAAAATTTTTGGTGTTTCTACCAAATTTATGGAGAAACGAATTTGGAGCCAGGTTAGTATGGGTTAGTATGAGAAATCTGGCTCTGCGGCTTTTTTGATTCGCACTTTAGGGATTGATTTGGTTTCGAATAAAAATAATTCACCTAAATTTTTAGCCCTTTATCTCATACAGTCAATATGGGTTGTTCAAATTTTGACAATACGAGCAATATTTTATATTAGATATCTATATCTTAATAATTAAAAGCACATTGCAAGAGTGTTTTTGTTTAATTAGTGCTCTCATAATACTTTTACTCAGAAATTCACATAAATCTTTTAAAATACATCAATGTAGACGAAAATCGTTATTTTGTAGTCTGCCAAAGCTCACCAAATGAGTAACTTTGACTCACAAAGAACCATTCATAAAAAGGTAGTCATGATTATTGTTCTTATTAATCTATGTAACATATTTGTTCTCATGTTTTTATGAAATAATGGATGTAACTGATGCGATAAAACAAACATTTTGCAGTTTTGTCTTATATTACAAAAAGAATAAGAGAGAAAATCAATCTAGAGCGTTTCTGATATGTTGTATGATGGTGTGTGTGAATTGCTAAGTAAATATTAAAAATCAACGAATTTCAAAGTATATTAGTAAATTTAAATGTCAAAATATATTATATTTTACTGACAAACACCAAAATTTAAAATCATTCGCGGACCATATGTAGCTGCTGCGGACCACTACTGGTCCACGGGCCACTGATTGGAAACGGGTGCTGTAAAATAACGATTCGATTCGATTTCGAAAACCGCTTGAGATATAGGGCTAAAAATTTAGATGAATTCATAACTAAATCAATCCCTAAAGTTGGAGACATGAAAACCATGTGGCAGGTTCCATTCCCCATTTCTTCATTGAAGCATAGAATTAAACACTCACAAGTTTATCTATTAACAATATTCTTTTATCATTGTTATAACTGAGATATTATATATTTTGTCCGAATTGCATAATTGTTGCCATCCCAGTAGGCTTAACTGTAGTGGGTTCGATTCCCACACGGGGTCAACTCGCTTGAAAATTGGATGAAAAGTGTCCCCACGGCGTGACGCTAGTTTTCATTTAATTATAAAATACGTCGTGTCTCCATCTGAGCTTCGATATTAAAAACGTAAAATGCGTAAATTCTTATAATTATATGCTTTTCTCCTCTAAGATGAAATATTTACTTAAATTTATATTTCCATTTCTTCGCTCGAGGCAAAGCGCGGCGTTTAGTTCTGCCACTCAACACGAAATGCCTCTCCCTGCTATGTGCGGGATACAGCGTGAAGCTAATTTCATTTAATTTTTATTTTTTTTCCCCTAAATAAACGGATATCACCAACGGATAGATATCTACGTAAATCATTAAATTTTTTGTTATCTCTTAAAGTATTTTCTGCCACTTCAAATTTATAATTGCTCAAAAACACTTTTTATAGTCTGTGTATATGTCTGTATATGACTCATGATTTCCCGTGCAAAAAATGCGAATCAAAACAGAGTAATTAAATATGATAATTAGATAACGCTATAAGCTATTAGAATAAATTTGTTATTGAACTTCTTTAAGAGATCCGCCTACAGTGGGCCGTCGAGTTTATACTGCGTTTGCATCTGCGTTTGATTGTATGTTCAGTTTTAATACATTGTACCTGCAAATAAAATAAAAAAATAAAATTGGCTTGACTTTGTTGGATAGACCTCACGACCTCACGTACCACTCAATTTATCGAGAAGCGGAACTCAATGCCGTGGCTCTTAACACTAGATTTCTATGTTCCCTCTGCCTACCCTGCTGTGTGCAGGATAAATGTCCGTGAAGCTGATTTATATGGTTTAATCATATTGCTAAATAATGTAAACTAATAAATAGCCCTTCCCCTATCTAGATATTATTTGTGTTAGTGTTTAGATCAGGGGTCTTTACTTGATCAGGGACCACTTTTATAGAATTCTTGTTAGCAGGGACCACTTTGTAGGTGTAATGAAAATAAATTAATAATTAAACAAAAATTTTATTTTCAAAGTCAAAAGTTTAAAAAAAAATCTGACATTATGTATGATGCAGTGTGTGAATTTTTAAAGAATTATATTAAATGTCAAAATATTTGATGTTTTACCAAAATTTTAAATCATTCGCGGACTATATTTTAGTTGCTGCGGACCACTACTGGTCCACGGTCCACTACGGACCACTGGTTGGGAACCGATGGTTTAGATACTCCGTTCCCCAAATTTACATACATGCTTAGATAGAACAGAAGATGGATAAATTATTAGATGTGACTGATAGCCGAGATCTGAATGTTATTTGTATGACTGAGACCAAGCGACAGCGAACAGCGAACCTGAGTCTGCTTTGGGTTCGATTCAAGTTGGAGATAACAAATGTATTCTTGATATGCGCCAGTATCCTCGGCACTATTAGGCGTTCAATAAGGACGTTCTAAAATATTAGAACAATTGAATGAAGTGGAATACTCGTATTTAGTAGAGAGGAAAGATACGAAATGGATGTGGAAAGTTGATGTGTTAATTTTGTGGACATGCGATCTCTTCGTAGGATATAGCTGATCGAATCCGTAATGTAAAGATACGTAGGACGGTAGGTACTAGCAAGGACGTCACGGTGAAAACGAAGAAGATTATGCTGAGACAGTTTAGGCACGTTGAGCATTTGACGCGTTGACTTACATAATATAATATTACAATACTTTTGAGATTATTGTAATGTACACGGTGAGGTGTATAATTATATTAACAACTAGTGACCCGCTCGCGGCTTCGCCCGCTTAACTGAAGAATTTACTTAATAAATTCGGTTTAGTTATTTTAATTTACCCTCTATTTTGTATTAATTGTTAATTCATTTACTACTACGTAACCAGATTACTTATTATTACTAATCTGAGCTCGGACCATTGTGGTCGAAAGTTCAGGTAATATATAAAATAGTCACACAACGTAAACCAATAATAATTAGGCCAATCACTGAAAGTAAAATTAATCGTTTTAATAGAAGAGCGACAGAAAAAAATTATCGGATTAAATCCGAATCAGTTCTATTGCAAAGTTTTTAATTAATTCTCAACGAAGTTTGATAATATTTTAAAAATAAAAATAATATATATAAAACTCGAAGTTTTCTTGTAGCTAGGCCACTATTGGTATATACCGAAGCAGGAACAAATTGTACAAATTATATAGTATGAGGCAATGGAATCAGGATCCGGCGTTCTTGTTAAAAATTAATAAATTATAAATTTTAAAATCTAGTAATATAATTGAAGCTGCATGTCATACTATTAGTCTGTAACTGGGAGTTGTAGTATTGTCCTGTAAACTATTAAAGTAAAGTTAACAATGTCATTTTATATTCAGCTTTAAAAGTGGCAAATACTTTTGAACATTTTTTTCACAATATCTATTTAAGACATACGCCCACTGCCATTATCTCTTTCGGAAGTAGTATTAATACAAAAAATCTGTAAACAGTTGTAGGCAATATGTTGTGTTTAGGAATGTGTCACCAGACGAAATTGTTAAGACATTGAAAAGCCCTAATTTCAAGAAAACTGGTGACTTAAGGCGCCCTTTATTTCTTCTTTATATTACCTGTCTGGCTTTTTATGTGAAGAACCTATGTGATATTGTACCTTTCGCATATAACGTTTCTTTAATATTTAAGGTTGACAGGAACTATTTTTGTCCTGTTGTTCTTGTCAACCTTAAATATTACTATGACGAGTGAATAGTGCATTATCGCATATTCTTCGTTGGTTATATTTTGATATAAGCAATCTAATGTTAAAAGTGTTGATATTAACAAACTAACGTTTAATGCCAAAGAAACTAAAGTATTTGTAAAAATAATATTAGCAAGTAAAGTTTATTACACTGTTCAAGAATATTTACAGGATAAAGATGTATGGAATTAATGCCTATTCAATGTGATGCAGGATAGCTACCAGTTAAGGTAATACGTAAACACCATTGACTTTAAAAAGAGCAGTTGTCGAGGTAGTACCTTTTTTTATATGTTCATTCGACGATTCAAAAGTGTTTACTAAGATGAAAAGAGAAATTTAGCCATATTTGATAATAAATCGAAATAAATAAAATAATAATAAGGTCGGCAACATATCTACGATTCGATCAGGTTGTAGATGTACATGGGCGAAGGTTCCGCTTAACATCAGGTGGTTCTTTGGCTCGCTTGTCCCTTTTTGGAATATTTTTTTTAAGATAAATGTGTTGATAATAGTTAAAATTATTATATTGCTTGTGGTTCCATTTTTTATTTGGGGGAGGAGGATGACCTTTGAAGGGTTAAAAAAAATTCTAATTACATGGTTTGCTAGTTTTATTGTGTGGCATTACCGGGCTATTAGATAGTACAGGAAGATCTCTGGATCGATATCTGACTTTGGTAGAACAAAGCTAGGTCCCTTACTCAACATGCAACGTCTTAAAACTTAAGTCGTGCGTGGAGGAAGGACTCTTTTTGCACTAGGTTTCCTCTAGGCCTTTATTGATATGGTATAGCGTGAAGATAAAAAAACTGACCAATTAAAGAAAAAATCAAGTTTTACATAATTACTTAAAATGTTGAATCAGTGCGTTTAAACTGTAAAGCATCGCTTGTGAGCATACTCCTATATATATGGGTGTTACAAGAAGATGATGCGAGTCGTGCTCAAATAGCCTAAGGGCAACCTTAGTGCCAGCACGCACTTTCTTCAAGTTTAAATATATTTTTTTATTAATTTTAAAACACAAATTAAATATTTATTAAACCGTCATTATTCTGTGGTGCTTGAAAAACTCAAATTTATAATATATAATTCTATAAAGAAGTTGTTATAAATGATGGGTGAGCTTAAAAGGTGAGCTTTTTTAAAAGATATTATTACCTAACCTATTAAATTAAATATATGATAAAATATATCTTATATATGTAAAATCAAATCAAATCAGCTTCACGCTGTATCCCGCACACAGCAGGGTAGGCAGAGGGAACCTAGTGTAAGACACTCCGTTCCCCACTTTCTGCCGAATTCTGGAGGCATTGCGTGTTGAGTGGCAGAACTCAACGCCGCGCTTAGCCTCGACACCAGAGCGACGAAATGGAAATATAAATTTAAGTAAATATTTCATCTCCTCGAGTGGGGATCGAACCCACAACCAGTCGGTTGTACAGTCACACTTCGTGCCGCTGCGCCACGACTGGCCTCTAATATATGTATTTACTAATATTATGAAGGTGAAGAGTTTGTTTGGTTCAATATTTTAATCTCAGAAACTAGTAGTTCAAACTGAAAAAAATCACTGTGTTGTATAGTGCAGTCCGCGAATGTCTTTATAATGTCTTTTAAAAAAAAAAACTTAAAACAAGGTTTAATGGGTCTAATGGCTCCTTGGGTTTTGTCCTGTCTTCTGTTATCAGAACCTTCGCATTTTTTTTCTTATTTGTTCCAAAAACAAAAAATACTAATTTTGATGGTGTTCAATTTACCAATTGATTCAACATTTAGTACAATATGTTTTAAATATTTATTTTTAGTGTTCCATACCTCAAAGCGTAAAAATGGAACCCTTACTATTACTTTTTTGTGCGTCTAAAACAGAAACTGAAATTAATATCATACATCTTATGTATATGGTTCCTTAAAGCATAGAAAACAAGCTTCTAAGTCAACGCAATCAAAAGAAACAAGCATTTATATATCGATTTTACTGTATTTTGTGTGAAATTTGCCGCGTAATCAAAACCTCTAAGGTACCTCTCGTGCCGGCCTGACGTGAGAACTTACTATAAAAATAAAGGAAAAAAATCGAAAAGTTTATGGGCTCTTCATAGCAAAAAATCATTACAAACTTATATTTGTAGTTTTATATAAGTGCATAAATAGTATAACGTGCATATGGGCATATGCAAACATAATTTGTCAACTTTTATAAGTTGTACCTCAGATTGACCTACAATCCTAAAATTGGTACGGAAGCCGCGGTGCGCACCGACTCGCACTTGACCGGTTTTTTGATTTAGTCATCGCAATGATTTGCATATAATCTTATAAGAGTATAATAGAATAGCTACAATTGCAGCAGTGGACTGACGTGTAGTAGACCGAGATTAGACAAGTTGTCAAATGTTGTTATAATTGAATGTTGTTCTACTTTTATCAGCTTCACGCTGTATCCAGTACGCAGCAGGGCAGGCAGAGAGAACCTAGTGTTAGGATACCGTTCCCTACTTTCTGCCGCATTCTGGAGCCATTGCGTGTTGAGTGGCAGAACTCAACGCCGCGCTTTGGCTCGACACCAGAGCGAAGAAATGGAAAGTCGGTTTTACAGTCACACTTTTGTGCCCCTGCGCAACGACCGGCCTCATTTTTAATATTTGTTAAATAAATATTATTTGGATCGTCTGATTGTAATCGCTATAATTTTTATTTTCTTTCTCTGGTGACAACACAACAACAAGCACGGCGTTGAGTTCCGTCACTTAATGTGAAATATCTCAAAAATCGGAAGGTGCGTGGGGATGGAGTGACATCCACAGGTTCTCTCTTAAAAAATAATTAGTTATCAATTTTTTATAGGTACATAAACATTGTGTATCTTATTAACTCGCAAAACCCAAATAACTATTTCCTTAGAACTACTACTATTTAAAAAATATTTGAAAGTACTTTCATTTCCCCTGCTCTGGATGGAGACAAAGCGCAGCGTTGAGTTCTATCATTTAACACGTTATGCTATGTTATGCTATGCTGTATTTAATTGTATAATATACAGTTAAAAAAATTAATATAATGTTATTTCACACTTCAAACAAAAATTCTTTAGAAAACGTAAAAAAAATTAAACGTAGCGGGATTTGAACCCGCGCTTTTTGGAAATCGACAAAGGTATCTGACCATTAAGCCATATGTTCTTATCAAGCTACGCCAGAATTTTTATTCGCTTGTTACAACTCATTTATTTAGGAAGGCTTTTATAAATTTCCGCTACCCAAAGATAATTACTAAGAATAATCATTTTGCAAGAGAATATTAAATATTAAATATTTTTGACATCTTTTAAATTGTTATTCCAACACTTAGGATAGAAAAATACTTATTTAGAAAACGTATAAAAGTTTGAATGTAGCGGAATTTAAGCCCGCGCTACTTACAAGCGCCAATAAAAAAAACTACCTAAGAAATAAAAAGCATAAAATAATAATGAATTAATTTAGCATAATTCTTATACAATCATAACCTCCTTGAATATTAATATAATACTATTTTAAGTATGCGGTGCCAAGGCCTGAACATAATAAAATTTAGTATTATAAACAGTTTAAATTATTAATGTAACTACTTTAATGGAATTCTCATATTATTGTTTGATTTTTCCATCTCCATCTCTCGTCTCATCAGCTCGTCTCCGCCTCCCCCTATCCCGCTATCTGTGGGGTACGAGGTACAGCGGGTTCAACGAGGTACAGCGCGTACAGCGGGGTACAGCAGTACCCCGCTGAGCTCAGTACAGATGTACTGAGTCCGCACTCGCCATAATAATGATGCATACTTCCGCTAATCCTCTTTGTTACATTTCTTATGATAATTGTGATTAATTATTTAAATATGTCCATCGATTAAATCATTTACTACGAATAATTTATATCATTTATAATTGTTTATATTGTTGTTATGAAGTAATTCTTTTTTTAGGGTTCCGTAGCCGAATGGCGAAAAGCGGAACGTTTATAAATTCGTCACGTCTATCTGTCCGTCCGTCCGTATGTCACAGTCATTTTATTCTGAAATTATTAGGACTACACAATTGAAACTTAGTAGGCAGATGTATTCTGTTAACCGCCTTACGATTTTATACAACAGTAAAAAATATATAATACTAGAGGGAGAAATCCCCAGAATGAAATTGAATTAAAAAAAATATATTTATCAAAATCAATCCTTCCAAAGATAGTAGTTAAATATGTCCCTTCATGTTAGAGTCCAACTCGCACTTGGACATTTTGTTTAAAGGGCTTCTAAATATTTTTGGTTTTTCATATGTTTTCAAGCTGTCTCCCGATTAAAGCAGGGTAGAAAAAGAAACTCGGTGTACAAGGAAATCTAAGCCCGTATTTATAAGTCGCTCTCAAATCTGAGATGAATTCAGCTATAGATTATATATCTATAAATGAAAATGGCATGTCAAGATCTATCTCGGGCTTGATAGCGATTTATAAATATGGACCCTAGACGCTTGGTTCCTAACGCACCGATCAATATTTGACACATTGCGTTTCCTAAATTAATTGTTTGAGTGGGAATCAAACTTAAAATCATCGCGTTTACAGTCAGATGCTGAGACAAGACAAAGCGCACCGTTGAATTACGCTATGCAACACGCAATATTTCAAAAAATACTATTTATGAGAAATGGAGTGTCTTGACACTAGATTCCCACGGTTTACCCTTCTATATATTTGTTCTTTATATATTGGGATCAGCGTAAAGCTGACAAAGAAAACAGAACAAGTTCCACTTCGTGGCCAGATGTTCGTTAATATAAAAAAGTTTTACAATTTAACATAAAATAGTAATAAAATAAAATATATTTATGATGTATATCTGCAAGTACAATTACCTTATATTTAAAGAATTAATTAATATACGGCCTATTGTGAGGTTGATACAAATGGAAGGAATCTCGCTCTCATTATATAGCTGCTACTCCTTTTTTGTCTTTGATTAATGTTACTATGACCGACGCTTATATATAGGTTAAAAATGTTATAATTATTATAAAGGTATATTAGAAGTTAGTATTGATATAAATGTTATATAGTTAAGTCGTGTTTAGGTGTAATCTTTAATCGTGGGTATAAACCTACGTAATGTAAATAACTTTTCCGTTACTGAGTGACTGACAGACAAGGAACAAGCGAAACTACTTGACGTTTATTATTTTTTTAGCTTAAGATGTATCCCGTAAATAGCATGGCGGGCAGAGGGAATTTGGAAACTTAACGCTAAGACACTCTGTTCCCTTTTCAGACATTTCTGTTCTCCACATTCCGCCCAATTCTTGAGAAATTGCGGATTGAGTGGCGACTTTCCCTTGTTGCCAGAGAGAGACAATGAAAATATTTTATCCACTCGAGTGGAAATGGAACCTGCAACCCCGTCGCGCTTACAGTCACACGCCTGTGTTACTGCGCCACAACATTTTCAACTTACTGGACTTAGAAAGTAAAAATTAGATTTTGAAATTAGATATATAGATAGATTAGGGAGTGTGACAAAAAAAACTGTGCCTTCAAATTCAAAATGCGGCAAAAACGGAGGATAAACGCTAGAGTCTTTTAAACTGACCCAGAAGCTTAATTTTTTTCTGTGCTCCAAGGAACTTTTGACCTATGGATTGGAATGATATTGGATAATCAATTTAGTTTAATACCTTTACGTGTTTTTTAAAAAAAGGATCTTGACAGGCGAACACACAGACATACAACAAAATTATCGTATAACGGTTCCGTTTTTTAAAACAATTTTTAACATTTTTTAAGTATTATTCCACACGTAGGATAGAAAAACAGCGTTCCGATTTTTTTTTGAGGTGAGGAAGCCTAACCTGTATCGTTTGATCATTTAATCATTTTCATGGCAAGTGAGGTGGTCAGGGCTCTAAGAGATCCCTAGTTACTCCTGAACATAGATATATTTACATTATATTTAAATTTTTTTTTCCTAGAATAATGAAGATAAAGAACTTGGGGCAGTGTCGCTTAAAAAACTTGCAGGAGCAAGATCAGACGTCACATAAAGGTTTAAAATATGAAATACTTTTCTTAGGTAAGTAATAAAAAATAAGAATAATAAGATTAAATTATTATTAAAATTTACTTATCTAATCGTAGTGTTCAATTCCGAGTATGGCAAAAAATATATATTACGTCAATTGTACCGGCAATCTCTTCAGAGTAAATTGTTATTCCACATTAGTTAAGAAAGATACTTATTAAGAAAACAAAAAAAATCCACGTAGCGGGATTTGAACCCGCGCCTTTTGGAAACCGTCCGTATGTTATTGGTCAGAGTAGGGCATGTAGCGTCTTAACACTAGGTTCCCTCTGCCTATCCCGCTGTGTGCTGGATACAGTGTAAAGCTGATATATTTATTTTAATTTCATTATGATTACCCTATTTGTATGTATTTGTATGTTCAGTTTTACATTAGGTTATTTATACTAGTTTTCTCCCGCGGCTTTACCTGGAAGGCAAAGGCAAAATTTGGGATACAGTGTAAAGCTAAAAGAAAATGATTAGAAAAATAACAAGTGGTAAAAAAAACAACAATAACTATACCTATAACTTGTTGTAATTTAAAAAAATACCGTATACAGAGTGATTTTGTTATCACCATTTTAAATTAAAGCATAGTTTTAACTTCTCTATAAAAACCTAATTCAATTAAAACAAAAGAGAGAAAAAGTGTATTTTCAAACAATATAATTCATAAAATTATCGTTGTAAAATAAAACGCTATTTATCAAGAATGACACACACACAGGCAGAAACCTATCAAAGCGATAACGCCGCACACGCCTCCTTCACCAAATCGAGTCGTAGGTAATGGCGGCGATGTTGGATTGTTATGTAACATAGTTGAACGAGAGATATCCCTTTCTCGTTCTAGTATGTTTTTTGAGTTCGATCGATTTTTATATACCATTAACAGGGCAGGACAGGTACCTAATGTACAGACACTCTGTTTTCGAGGCACCGCTTAATTTTCGAGTGACCTTGTTTCAATGTGACACTTTGAACGGAGACAAAATAATTTAAATATAATCATTTCGGATATCGAAACCAAAATCATCGCGTTAACAGTCAGATGCTGTCCCACTGCGCCACGATGGCCTAATTTTTATTTTTAAAATTACAAATGGATTAGTAAGGCATGAATTCACATTCACAAGGGGTCCTAACATAAAAATCACAATTTACCTTGTTTATTTGATAACAGCTAACATCCCCGCACCCCCAGCGAGGGTGGTACTGTTTTTCTACTTTACTCTTTGTGTTTATCTTCCGAATGTTTTTGCCAATTTTAATGTAAATACAATGGTTTATGGGCCGTATAAAATTTAAGATCACAGGACAAGTCCTAAATCTTATTGTAAAATTTATTCAACCCGCGTTGTATCCTGTGTATAGCAGGGCACTTCTTTATGCACCGTCCTATTTTCAAGACAAAACACAACTTAAAAAACAAAAACTCCGACAGCATAAAATTTAAATAAAAAAATTAGCCCAATAGTTTATTAGGACTGACAGTCGTGACCCCTTTAAAGTTGCCGCATATGTAAATGTGTAGTAAATTTTATATAATTACCTTAATGCTGTTGATCTCCATGGGTGTGTGATGCTTGTAGGTCTGATTTACTTTTTATTTAACAGTTTTAATAAGCTTATTATTCATATTTACATCCCTAGGAGTTGGATTGAAACCCATTTTAGGTATATCATATGTAGGATCACGTCAAAATAACTTGTAATATTTTTATAATAATCTTGCAAAATTATTTAATAAATAGCATTCTCTTTTGTCAACTGATTGCCGACAATAACCTGGAAATAAAGATGATGGAAATTTTAAGGAATCTTCCAATAGAGAAGCTAACAACATAAAGAAGTAACAAATGTATAAGAATTCAGATATGGCTATATGAGAACGTACAGCTTAGTAGTCAGAGCGATTTGACGGTTAAAAAGGGTCGCAGGTTCGAGTTCCGCCGCGGTGAATTTATCCCTAATTTAAATACTTATTAAGAAAACGTATAAGAAATTGACGTAGCGAGATTTGAACCACTCAATCTCCCTACAAAGATACTAACAATATAAATATTTTGTAACCAGCGTATAATAATTTCCACGTAGCTGGATAGAACGTATGGCTTAGTTGGTCAGAGCGCTTGGACGGTTTCCAAACAGGTGCGGGTTCATACCCCGATACGTAAAACTTTTTATACGTTTTCTAAATAAGTTTTTTTCTTTCCTAAGTATGGAATGGCATTTTAAAAATGTAAAAAATAATATCCTTAATTTTCTATAAGTATATCCACACTCTTCATACAAAAGGTTAGATTACCCTTAGACAGTGTAACAATAGATGCTCGTATATGTAAATATGAAATCGTAAGCTTTTGTAAGAGATACGCCTGGAAGTCAGCAAGTATTTTTTTAAATGTTCACGTTGTATCCAGCATATAACAGAGTACATACATGAATCCCAGTGTTACAATATTTCGTTCCTGAACTCTCGTGGAACTCAACACAATGTTTTGTCTTGTAGAGTAAATGAAAATAATAATCGAACCTTAAACTTGTCTACTATTAACCTTTACGTATACGGACAGGTATACGGAGTTCGTAGTTTTTTTTTCATATGTATATATATAAAAGATACTTTTTTTATAGATTAAATGAAACTCTTTAATTGGATTAATTGTGTGTATTTAGCCAACTTTATTAAGTTGGCTAAATACACACAATTTCCCCCTATCCTTTCTTTTGAAAGGGGAGTCAAATATAGAACTATATTTGACAACTATAATTTTTTATGTATATGGTAATATATATTTTTGGAAGCCCGATAATTTTAACACTTTTCCCGTCCATGGCCACGCATAGATTTATGTTAAAAGGGGCTAAAGAATTTCATTTAAAACTTGGAATAATCGCGAATAGCTATTAGCTCATACGATACGCTACGATGCCTACCACGTATAGCAGACTATACGTGGTAGGCATCGTAGCAGCGCGAGCATAGTATTGAGACATTCTGTCTTTTATCAAATTACAGAGACATATAGGACTGATTTGAGCAGTATCCAAAAAAAAACAAATTAAATTCCAATTAAATTTTATTAATTTAAATATGTTTAATTGTTTATAATAAAATTATTTGTTTTATCAAAATACCTCGCTCGCAACTTTATTTTTTGATTTTAAGATGTAAGAATGAAGGAGATCTTTTTTATTTTAAATAATACAATAATCAATGAAATTATCATTTTAAAAAGTTTTGTATTGGCTCTCGTATAACATTTCAGTATCGAAAGGGCAACATGACGTTATGAAAGAGCCAATCTATATTATAAAATGTAATTGTGAAAATTACGCAAAATAAGAACCATTGCTTTATTCAGAAATAACAAAGAGAGAAATTAAACAAATACCTACTTTAAGAAAACTAATGACTTTTTAAGATATTTTTATTCTATCAGTCCGTTATAAGTCGTTTTAACAAAAGCTTTTCTTTTAATATATTATTCAATCGTACTTGTCATTTTATAATTTTAAAATATTTTTATCATATTATATTGTTAGCGTACTCGTGTAAAAGAGGGTTTTGAGTTAATTCCGCTTCCGATTTCTAATAATATTATATTTTTCATAATATAAATTTCAAAATTATAAAAAATGCAAAAAATAAAAAAATATAAAAAATGCAAAAACAACATCTAATTTTTCTTCATCTTTAATAACTTGAAAACCGGACTTAATAACTTGAACGAAAAGTTCTAACTCTAGGCATCCTTTGCCTATCCCGCTTTCTATTTATGCGGGATAAAACGCGAAACTAAACGATAAAATATATATTGTTGTTTGTGGTTAATACTTCTATCTAATTCCTTAAGGCACGTAATGTATGCACACTAATCTTTTTTTGCCTTCCTCATTACAAGCGGGAATACATAGAGTTACGCGACATATTTTTCATAAAAAGTAGATAGGTAGGTCACTTTTATATTGTTATGCATTTCTACAGACTAAAAGCAAATGCATCAAAATTATTTAAAAAAATGTATAAATAAAAAAAATCAGTTACTGAGCGATTGATAGTCAAAGCACAGACGAAACTAGTGAACTTGAAATTTGATTAGGGAGTGTAAGGGAACACTAAGGGACTTTTCGAAATTCCTATGAAAGCATGAAAAGCCGGGATTTTCTATTTCACGTAAAGTCTTTGTGCAAGTAACGCTGGGGGCGACCACTAGTAATAAATAAAAATCAAAGCCATAATTACTGTTCACAGTTTTATACGTGACGTCACGAAGACGTCGTTTTGTAGTCCAAATGTGACCGAGTGTGGTGAATTGTATTTATAATTGCTGTAATTATGAAATTAAATTGTTAGATACTGACGTAAAATTGTATAGTTATTAAAAAAAAGTATAAAATTCGCAATTTTGCTCACTACTTGCCGGGACTAGCAAGTGTTAGAAATCGGAAGTGGGTAACGTTTTTAAAAAAAAAACACGTTAAAAACACACATCGTCTATATGATTCTAAACTATTTGGAAAGGGATACTGTAATTGCAATAAGCGACTAGTTAACTTCCAACAGGGGCCGTCACTTACAAGCAACTGCCCCCGATTGACAGATTAATAAATAAGTTTTGTGTTAAGTCCATTGCTAATGTTTTTTTCATTAATGCCTTTCTCAATATATGAATTATCTAACGCATGCAACGTTTTTTAAAATCAAATCTTCATTTTTTGAAATTATAATATTAACATATACTTCTGTGGAAGTCGTGGCACAGGGGCACAATGGTGTGACTGTAACGCGACGATTGCGGGCTCGATCATGTCTAGAGAAAACGCAATATTTATTAAAATTTATACTTCGATTTCTTCACACTGGTATCAAGGCAAAGAGCGGCGGCGAATTCCGCCACTCAATGAAACGAAAAGACCCTTTCTGCCAACACTTGTCCACCGAACGTAACCTCAACTGACTGAGTCGAGATCCATGTAGTCACACCCTCACTGGCATACTTTCTGTTCAAACGTCTCGCTTTCATAACTTGACAACATTCAGAGGGAAATTCTAAAGATTCAACCAATTCATTTAAAGAGAAGTCAACTAGTCTCTCTTACAATATCTATTCTTGAAATGTTAAAAGTTGGAATAATTGCCACATACTTACATAATCTAAGAATTGAGCTTGAGAGAAAAGAATTCGCTGCGAGTAGCATTTGAAAATTGGATGCAATTTTTTTTACGCCCAACATTTTGAATACCATCTTTTGTGATAAGTAATCTTATTTTCATGAAGAAACTGACCGAATTTAATCAAAAAAAGGATCATTTTCAGAAGGTGAGTTGCGGCTCACCTTGCCTTGTTTTGAAAGATGTCTGTATATTAGCAGGGTCCATCCATCCAGTTGGACGATCAGAATCCATATTAAGCCTACTATTATAATAAGACTACAAGGTAGGTTAGTTGAGGTAAATGTGACTGTAAAACCGACTGGTTGTGGGTTCGATCCCCACTCGAGGAGATGAAATATTTAATTAAATTTATATTTCCATTTCTTCGCTCTGGTGTCGAGGCTAAGCGCGGCGTTGAGTTCTGCCACTCAACACGAAATGCTTCTAGAATTCGGCAGAAATTGGGGAACGGAGTGTCTTAACACTAGGTTCCCTCTGCCTTCCCTGCTGTGTGCGGGATACAGCGTGAAGCTGATTTATTATTTATTTTATTTTGTTTATTTAATAAGTAAAACAACACCAAAACTCACTCCAACCAAACACCTTGTTAATAAAGATATTTGAACAACTTGCAACTTTTTCCATTTTAAAATAAAATACTAAAATATGATATTCTCATTAACGTGTGTGTCCACCAAAAGAAACGTCAGTAAAGCATGGAAGTTCTTATTTTGCATAAAATTATTTGACATTGACTTTAACTGTTACATAAATAGAAAAAAAAACATTCAGTAATGTACATACATATAAATACCATTTTAATTGTTGTCTCATAATACATTTCAATTCTGTTTTGTTAAGACTCTTTAAAGACGATAATCTTAGCCTTGAGTAGATCACAGCTTGACATATTCGGGAAGATTATAAAGAGATTTACGTTTAAGTTTTGTATATATAACGAACTCAGGTAGACCAGGAGTTCGTACTTGTTGCTAGCTTGCTGAAGTAATGTTGGCGAGCTGTCAAGTTATTTAAATAAACGATTAGAGCGTATATAAATAAGAAAGTGAGCAGTATGGGTCATTTCAACGGTTTGTATTCTATACGTAAATTATAAATTTCCTATTATGTTTTTTAAAGCTGTATCTATGATATCCTTAGTTTATTTAAACATTAATAGTGGTTTTTAATAATATTATAGGGGGCACCGTTGATTGACTTATGACGTCACATTTTTTGGTCTTCTTAAATCTTCACTGGATAGGTGACGATTGTAACCTATAGTTTGTTGTAATGCAACTATTTATGTTAGAAAGCGGCGCATAAATAAGTTCGTACTCGGACACATGGCCGATTTAAGGTGGTTGTACCTTTCCTATGGCTGGATCCGCCTCTGGTATCGATGTATCTCTACTGAACTTATATATTGATTTATGTTTTTCTATTGTAAGATATTAATTATTACTTTTTGCTTGGTCAAACTTTTTCTACTAACTTGTGATATTTAATAAAAAAATGCCTCAAAAGAAAACTTCGTTCCTTAAAATAATAATGGATTTTAATAATATATTATTCTGTTAATTATTATTATAAATAGAATAAAATTCTATTTCGATCGTTTTATTTGATATATTTTGTTCTTGTATTCGGCTTTTTTATTTCCGTTTTTTGGCTTGAGACAAGAAATGAAAGGAGGCTAAAAGCATGTTATTATAGAATCCACAGCCTGTCGTGTTTACGGTTACACGACACTGCACCACGACTGGTCTCTATAATATATTTAAGCCATTTAAAATTGTATCATGCAGGATTTGAACTCATGTAATTAGATCATATTAACTTGCAGCGCTAGCAGTACTGGCGGCAATATGGCTTAACGGTACTATAAAAGACCTCGCCGACAAAGACGCTACTCGAGGTGGAAATGCATATTTCGGGGATAATATATATGGTAAATGTGATTTTACTTTAAAATGATTATTTATACTTTTGTTTAGATTTAGTTTCTATAACCGTAACAGAAAAAAAATCTTCTTTTTCATCGACATAGGTCATTTTTGCTAGCTACCAAGTGTTAAGACACCTCGTTTCTCATTTTTGCCAAATTCCCGGGACATTGCGCGTTGAGTAATGGTACTCGACGCCGCGTTTCGCCTATCAGAGCGGATAATAAAAACAAATTAAATATCGCATTTATTGAGCGCAATATTTTTTTATCCTTAGTGTAGAACAATTTTATCTTAAAACCGTAAAATATAATTATTTTTTTTCCCCAAAATATATGTTTTCTAGATGGTGACGAGTTCGATTACATCGTGGTAGGTGCGGGCGCGGCGGGAAGTGTGGTGGCGGCGCGCCTCTCCATGGCCGGTCTTAATGTGCTACTAGTTGAAGCTGGAGGAGATCCGCATGTACTTACTAAGGTATAATATGATAAATAGCTATACTGTTACGGCCTCTACGACGGTGAAATATTATTTCCATAGAACATGTATTTTTATACCTGTTTGTGACGCAATCAGGGCCAATTCACTGATCCGATTGTGATAAAATTTCATATAGAGATACTTGAGGGTCTTAGGATGGACATAGATTACTATTTTACCACAGGGTGGAAGTGTCAGCACCACTTTAAATGAAACCACAGTTTTAACTACTCTATAAAAGCCTAATACATTTTTTTTTATTTTTCCCAAAAATGAAAAAGTGACTTTTGAAAACAAAATAAATAATAAAATTATTGTTGTAATATATAACGTCATTTGTCAAGAACGACGCACGCACACATAAACCTAACGAAGGGAATACTCCTCATTCCGAAATCGTACGACTGTACGTATTGGCGGCAAAGTTCAAACTTTTTTTCAGCCTCACGCTGTATCCCGCATACAGCAGGCAGAGGAAACCTGGTGTTAAGACACTCCGTTTCCCACTTTCTGCCGAGTTCTGGAGGCATTGCGTGTTGAATGGCGGAACTCAACGCCACGCTTTTGCCTCGACACCAGAGTAAAGAAATGGAAATATAAATTTAAATAAATAAGCAACTAGTCGGTTTTGCAGTCACACTTCGTGCCGCTGGGCCACGACTGGCCTCTAAATTAAGTTCAAAGTTAATTTACCTTTAGTAGTATTTTTGTAGTAGTAGGTGTTTACGTTATTGGTATCTATGCGTAATACAGGTATGGATAAACATCGTGAAATGAAAAAAAACCAGTAGGATTTTTTTTCACAGTGTTGAGGTATCTTGATTAATTTCTTTAGGTATGGGTTTTAAATATTTTATTTACCCTATATGCTGTTCCCGTAAAAGGAGCGCTGACACTTCCATCCTGTATATTCTTATATATCTAAATACCTTTCAATTGACATGCAATTTATTCGGCCATCTTTATGAGCTTACTGAAAGTTCACATAGCGTGCGCTGATTCAACCTTGTGAGACATATAAAAACAATGTTTTACAAAAATATTGTTCTTTAAAAAATCTATTAAAATGTCCGCGATGGTACATGTGTATCTCTGACAGCTGAGCCACAGTAACCATTTTAATATATTTAATTTAAATTTATCAGGTTATTGTTAATTTAATTTCTATAATTTGGTATTTTTCCTTATTAAAATAAATATAATAGTTACACATTTTGTGTAGTTTTTTTATTAATATTTTTCTTAAATAACATTTACATATTATTTTTGTTCATTTTAGTTAGTTAGGTATTTTTTCAAAGAATAAGATTTTTCTCTACTTATTTTACTTTTCGGCGTCTTTTAATTATTTAAGCTTACATTTTGTTAATAATATTATTATTATTATATAATTTCATAAATATATTTAATGAATATTCGTATAGCTCAAGCGGGCGAAGTCTGCTTGTGTTTATATATTTATGAACTTTATTACAAAGAAGGATAATTGATTTTAGGTACCAGGAGCAACATTTTCATTTGCCGGTACTTCCATGGATTGGAATTACGATACGGTATCTAATAACAAGTCGTGCTTGGGATCTAAAAATCAACGCTGCCGTTTCACCCGTGGTCGATGTTTAGGAGGTTCTACGAGTATTAACTATATGATGTACACGCGAGGCAATAGGGAAGATTATGATTTTAATATGACGGGCTGGACTTGGAAAGACATAGAACCTTATTTTCTGAGATTTGAAGGCTTAAAAGACCTCAAACGTCTTCCGAGATCGTCACAATCATATCATAACACATCAGGTATCGTACCTATTAGCTATTTTGAGGATTCTGGAAATCCCTGGCATGAAAGAGTAATAGAAGGAATGAAATCATTGAATTTCCCGTATAACCCAGATGTAAATGCTCAATCTCAAATTGGAGTATCTA
>DWMY01000441.1:0-25333 GCA_018249775.1 Heliconius hecalesia formosus
TTTTCTTGTACATTCCTTGATTCTTGATTGAAAAAAAATTAGAAGAATTGATCGTAGACTTTGATGCCCCTTTCCATGTGATGCCCGGTGCGACCGCACCGCTCGCACCCCCCCAGCTACGCCACTGGATCTAACCTAACCTAACCTGACTACGAGGATTTAAATATTGCACTTGAGGAACGTAGACAGAATATAAAAGGATTCAGCATTTGCAACAAGTAATATTTGATGTCTTTTTTTATGAGGTCACCACTGAAATAAGGTGTTTTAAACAAATACAGAAACATGAAAATTTTCATAACTTTAATGAATTTAAAGATACAAAGGAAATTGATATATGAGGAAATTGACATATCAAATAGCGAATTTGATGCGTAACAGGATGATTTTTTTTCAGCTTCACGCTGTATCCATCTTGTAGCAGTATAGGCAGAGGGAATCTACTGTTAAGACAGCCCGTTCCCCATTTTTTACCGACTTTTCAAGGAGTGGCGGAACTCAACACTGCAATGCAACACAGATAAATTTGAAGTGTAAAAATGCCAATTTGTTGTATGAAAGTATGAATTTTGAGTTCAAAACCTATATGTTATCTTTTCTTTGACATCTCGAAATAGACAATTCGATTTGGATTTGGATTTCTAGCGTCGACCGATGAAGAAGACCGAAAATAGTTACAAAAAATATCTGGATCCTAACAATAGTATAAATTAAATATTGCATTCTTAGTTTAGTGTTGTGTTTATTAACGAAACGTTAACGAACCACAAAATATTAGTGAAAAATTGCATACTTTTATTTATTAGAGTTAAGTTATATTATTATTATTAATAATCAGTTTCACGCTGTTGCCCTCAAGTAGCTGGGTTCCCAATTTCTGAAGGCATTGCGTGTTGATTGGCGAAACTCAACGCCACACTTTGCTCCGACGCACGAGCGACGAAATGAAAATATTCAATATTTAATTTCCTCGAGTGGGTATCGAATTCACAACCTGTTGAGTTGAGTTTTTTTTCGATAATAAACTTTTTTTCACTCGTTAATGTTTGCTAATTATACACATTAATTACAAGTGACTATGTACTATTAACTATTTATTTTAAACTTAGATATACTTATACAATAAATATGTGATATATGAGAAGAGATGTTCGGGGAAACAGTTACAGCGCTTATGCCTCTCGGAGCTCTCGCTTGCACGCTTTGCTCAGGAGGAGGCGACAACGACTCATCTTTTTCGACAAATAGTGCACGTCAAAACCGGTTCGTCACGTCAAAAGGGTACAGCTACGTGTCTTTAATGTTTATTTAAAATAATAATACTTAAAAAAACACTAAGCCTACATATATTTTACATAATTATAAATAATATCCAAAGATGCTACCGAAATTCTTTATTATAAATAGCATTCAAATATTATCATGATAATCCAGTAAAATATATCTAATAGGGCTATAGGTCGGATGTATTATCAGTATTATGACGTTGTTGCATCGCATGATATAGATTTTATCATATATCGATTTATAGGCATAAACAAATCGTTTATAGAGAAGATTGATATTTTTTATTAGGTAGTAGTCAGGTTTATTTTTTAGTATGTGTGTGTGTGTGCGTGCGTGCGTGCGTGCGTGCGTGCGTGCGTGCGTGCGTGCGTGCGTGCGTGCGTGTGTGTGTGTGCCTGTGTTAATTATATAGAAAAATCTTGGTTAAACTCAAATAAATGAATATCGTTAATTAGGTACTTAGGTACTTAGGTACGTTAATTACCAACTTAATAACGAGTTTCCTAAATATTTTTTATTAGTTGACAAAATTAAAGTCTCTCAGTGGAGTAGTTATATGGCTCTTTGAGCATGTTCTAAAGAGAACAATGTAATTTTGCTGGTACCACCACATAACAATGTAATAGCTTAGAAGACAAGGATATAATAATGAGTAAGACTTCAGATTCCTCTAAATTTCAAAGTTTTCGAAATACAGGAATTAGTTTACATATACGGCTGACTATATTACTCGTAAGTGACCAACTTAGATAACATATTTAATAATAAAAAAAAGAAAGTCGAGGCAAATGCTTTATCTTGAAGAATGCAAATATGAGCTTTAGTCATAAAATCCACGCAAAAGAAACATTGGGCAGCCACTGGTATACAGTAAATGTACTAAATGTTACTGCATAAGGAAAAAAATTAGTTTTTATTACAAAGGTTATCAACTAATTTTATTTTACAATGACTTTTACAATTAATCTTTTACAATAAAACTATTTTCTAAAGTATTTTTGCGTAACAATGACACCAGAGCGAAGAAATGGAAATATAAATTTAAATAAATATTTCATCTCTCGAGTGGGGATCGAACCCACAACCAGTCGGTTTTACAGTCACACTTCGTGCCGCTGCGCCACGACTGGCCCCTTGGTCAAATGGAAATAATAAATAATTGTATTTAATAGATATGCTCCAAATACCCAAGATAACTATGATGATTAATGATGTTATATCGCTTGTTTCTAAAAAAATATCAATTTAACACAAATATTTTTAATGTGAAATAGTAGTTTTTCAAAACAACACGTTCAACGAAACAAAAGTTCTTCAGTTTAGTCGAGATATATGTTTGTGAATGAACATTATTTTATCTGATTAATTTATATTATTTTAAACCACTCTATGTAATAGACATAAACAATATGCTTGTGCAATATACGTAAAAGTAAAAATCTAATTAAAATGTATACATCTTATATTTTCTAAATCGACTTTGAGTCTTGTGTTTAACTTCAAAATTATATTGTTTAAGCTTATCTGTACAGATTTCCACTTTTTGCATTTGGCTTTACTTATATTTGATCGTCTAGTTGTTTTTCACTTTTGAAAATATTCGTCGCTTTATCTAATCAGGCACAGGAAACATCTGTTTAATGATAATGAACCTCGAAGTGATTTAAACTATTAATATATATAACAATAACACGACAAGTATAGATAGATAAATAGAACGGACTCACAGTATCGATTCCAACCACCTTTCTTGGAACAACAATGAAAGAAAGATGCCGTGGAGATGCGAACTCTTCGTTGATATATGCGGATTTAGCTTAGCTGATCGAATCCGCAATGAAGAGATTCACACTATAGCAGGTACTAGCGAGGAAGTGACGGTGAGAATGATTAAGAACGTGCTCAGCTGGTTTGGGTACGTCGAACGAATGAGTGATGAAAGAATGGCACAAAAGATTTATGATGGAAAAGCGCGTGATAAGAGAGATAGTGGGAGACTCTGTTGACCTTCGGAAACAGAGTATCAAATATACTGGAGGAAGGTCACGTAAAAAGCATGAGGAACCCCGGAGGGCATTTATGAAAAGGTTGATTTGGACGAGGCGAAAGAGGTATGTAGAGACCGTAAGAGAAACAGAAAGAGGTATGGAGAGGTATGTAGAGACCGTTTGGCTCTCCGTTCTGCCTGACTACCTCGCTAGTTATAAAACTTAAAGTTAAGTTAATTTAAGTTAGAAGTATAGATACGTCGCGCTCTGCGCGACGTCATAGGGAACAACCTCTCCCTGCCGGCCGCGGTCAATACCATGGCCAGCAGCGAGACGTCGTGGGATGCGGTCTCTCCCTTCTGCGAGGCAGTGGTGCTCGAGAAGGAGTCGGCGGAACGGGCGAGGGAGGCTTCTGCCGAACTCGCCATCCGCCGTAAAAGACCGGGTCGCCGGAGGGCGGCGCCTAATGGGCCAGAGGGCGGTCAGCTTGGGGAAGCTGGCCGCCTACTAACCTGGCCCGAGTAGTCACGCGCAGGTTGCTCCCGCGCGCTACTCTGAGCAGGCCGTCGAGGGTGCCCACACACCCTTGACTCCGCGACGTGCCTTTGCAGGCTCCCGCCGCCGCGTTTCGCGGAAGACTATTGTTCCCGTGTCTCGCGGCCAGTGGCGATCGAGGAGGAGCACCGTGAGGTTTAGTCGGTATTCGGACAGCCTACATCTGCCGGTCCGCGAGTCCCACATAACCCGCTCGAGTCCCCACTCGAGCCGGTATCCGTAACAGGATTTCCTCACGATAAAAAAAAGTTAGAAGTATAGATGTTATTATTTACCCATTACAATTTGCATAATATATCCAAAGAAGGTTTTCAACGCCATCTAATTTTCCTGTAACTAAAATCGGTGATCAGCTTACTATTCAATTGATATAGTATTAGTTTTTACTCTAATTTCAATTTGTTTAAATACCGCGCAGGGAATGTTAAAAGCTTGTTTTCTTAAATTAATTTGTATTATCGTTGATAGTCATTAAATTAAACTTTTTTTTTCCATGAAAAAAAAATATCTATAAAGCAGGTTTTTTTCAAGTAGTAAGATAATAGAACAGTAATAACAATTTTTTATTTTGTTTTTGCTCTCTTAGCATTACATACCTTATCTATTCTAATGATATCCACCTGTGTGTATTTATCATGAAGGATTATTATAATAAAAGGATATTGCCCATTTAGCAACTGTATTAGTGATAAGAATTTATTATTATCTCATCAATAAAAAGATTTAAAATTAAAATAAAACCCAGATCCAAGTGCTTGTAGTTCTTTAACTACTAATTAGATTTCATTAATAGAATCACCACGGTGTAAAAGGTTTTCTATTAAGAAACCACACTCAAATCCACTCAGATACAATGCCACAGACAGACACATAAACAGAAACACAGATAAAAAAAACACGAAACACGTGTTCAATGAAATATTTTGAACAGTTTGAATTTAATTTTTATATAAATCAGTGGCGATTTAAATATTTTTCCTTATAAACTTTCAGCCTCTTATTTGAACCCTCAGGGTGAATTCTAAAAAACCATGAAACACGTGTTCAATGAAATATTTTTAAGAGTCTGAATTTCAAATTTTATAAAAATCGGTGCCGATTTTTTAAAAATATGTTAAAATTTTTCAAAACCCCTTCTTAGCGGATGTCTAAATTATAAAAAAAATATTTGTAAAAACAAAAACCCCGACTGCAGAAAACTAAAAAGAAAATAAACAAGCCCAATAGTTTGTTAGGATTAACAGTCGGGACCTCTTTAAATCATGCGGGGTTCCTGGGTGTTTTTACAAATATTTTTTTTATTTTTGTTAGGATTAATTATGGTAATGATAGTCATGGTATACCTTTTTGAAATCCTCGTATTGAGCTCTTGAATTTAATACTCATATTGTGGTATTCGAAACGAATTTTTTTTTTTCACTAAGTCCAATGGCGTCCCACAGCCGTCATGATTGTTTTTTTTAACGTCACCTATCTAGGAACACTTGGGCTGCTATTACAAATCTACCTCAAATATGTAAATCCGTTCAGTGGTTCTGGAGATATGAGGTAATAATGAATATTACATACATACATACAAGATACGCGCGAAAAACATAACTCTTCCTTAGCAGTCGGGAAAAATAAACAATTAAATATAAAAATGTTAAATTTTCACGTTTCTACGCACAGCCGTAACCGCTGTGACATACGTATAAAAGGACATGTTCGGACTTACCTCAGTCAGTCAGAACATGTATGAACCGCCTTTGAGAGCGCTCAAAACTGGTGAGATATGTTCGAACATTGCTCTGACAAATTACCACTTAAAGTACCTACCTTCTGAGAGTTAGTAAGCAGTACCAAGGCCCAGATTTAATACGCCTCGCGTTTGCTAAATGCAGCAAATTTGCAAGACGTATCAAATTAAGGCTATGATTTGCCACCGATTGGCACTTGGAAATATAACTCCAACTACAGCCTTATAAATTAATAATACAGCAAGATGCCTGAGACTAAGTATTCAAAAGTATTTGGTTCTACTATTTTGTTTACAATAAGGTGTATATAATGATAAGTTTTTTGTTACCAAAAATGATGTAGTTGATGAAGTTTAATTTTACTAAATCCAGGCGCATGAGTAAAGCTGCAGAGAATATTAAAAATTCTCTTGATAAAACTAATATTGACTTTATATTAAAATCAGTATCTGAATCTCGTGTCGGCCCAAAAGATATTTCTAAATCTGATATTTATTAGCTCTAGTAAAGAAGGAAACATGATAATAGTGAATGTAAACAGACAGTTGATATATAGTCAGATGACATTTGGAAACTTGACTTAAAGTTTATTCCCCTATTATAGTGAGTATAATTTACTTCACCTTTTACGATCCGTATAAATCGAAAGATATTTTAGTTCTGCATTTCATATACGACGCGAATTACATTGTTTATATCAAATAATTTACATATATTTCTATATTCTTCTTATATGGAACTCTGGATCGCTCGCTGTGGTACGTTTTTTTATAGCTTTACGCTGTATCCTGCATATAGCAGCCTAAACAGAGGGAACCTAGTGTAAAAAGATTCCGTTCTTTACTATGCGCCGTATATTCGGGACATTGCGCGTAGAGTAATGAAATTCAACGCTACGCTTCGTCTACCAGAGGGGAAAAATGACAATTAATTAAACATAATCATTTCCCTAAGTGGAGACGAACCCACAACCGTCGTGTATACACTCAGGCGCAATTCCACTACGTACGATATCCTCAGTATGTATTGTGATAAAACGCATTGTGATAAAGTGTCTAAAGATAGACGAAAGACATATCAGAACAAAAATAAAACTGTTTTAACACCCTTTTATTAAATTTACCTATATCTATCATTATTGGTAGTATACATTTTTTAGCTTCACGCATTTCCATCTGCCTGTGCGGTTGTATCCCACACAATCCGAATCCGAAATCGAAATCTGGGGACCGAATCCGAATTTGGGAACCGTTAAGACACACCGTTCTCATTAACCTACTTAAAAAGCAACAGGAGTGACGCATCACCCCTCCTTATTTTTAAACTCAATATAACAGAAGTATGTAAGGAAATGAAAGTTATTTGTGTCAATCAAGATCAATTTCTTATACAATCAAAAATATGAAAATAATATTATTTATGGCACCAATAATTATGTATGATTTTTTGGGTGTTAAATGCAGCTCAATTAAATATCTATATGATGTTCAGAGCGAGCGGACTGAAGACGTTTTGCAAAATGCAAAAAATTGGCCGGCTATATAAAGTAATGAATGCAACTCTTTCCGTTTTTCACGCAGGAATAGACGGCCAAACGTTTCAATTCTTACCTCTCAATATATTAGTAAGTAATTGTGCAGCGGCACATTCTCTTTCTCACTACTTTTATCATTTAAAATAACGTTATTCCTCCTCCGGGTGCACCGAAACATGGTCATTATATTCACTCGCAACATCGTCTTCTGAACGGCACTCCTCACCCTAGCTAACATCATCTAATATTTTGAAAGTAGTCTTGAGTACGCTTCTCCGAAATCTAAGCAATTCATACATAAAAAAACAAGCAATTATTATAATATTGTAAAAAAAATACTAACGTACGTAAAAGACAACAGGGTGTGAGCCCAACAATCTTATGTATAACAAAAACAGTAACACGTATGTAATGTACGTTATAGGTAGATGCATATGAATGATTGTATTCCCACTAATTAGAGAATAGAATCCTAACAAAACCAACAAAATATTGAACACTTTTATCAAGTCTTGGGGTGACCGTCATCCCTTTTGCCTCCTAGGGTTAAGTAACTTCGATTTTCAGTTTTCCGCCGAATGGCTGAACTCAACGACACGTTTTGCCTCGACACCAGAGCGAAGAAATGAAAATATTAAAAATTTTATTTCCTCGAGTTGCAATGAAACCCACAGCCTGTGCAATGCCTCCAGAACTCGGAGTGAAAAACGGAGTGTCTTAACACTAAATTCCCTCTGTCCTTGTGTGCAGGATACAGCGTAATGCTGACTTTTTTATTTGATTTTATTTCACGCTATATCCCGCACATAACAGAGGAAGACAAAGGAAACCTGGGAACTAGGGTTAAGACACTCCGTTCTCATTAAGACACTTCCATTCCCATTAAGACACTTTCATTCCCCACTTACGGCTGAATTCTCGAGACATTGCGTGTTGAATGGCTCAACTCAGCGCCACGTCTGGCTTGTTACCAGAGCGAAGAAATAAAAAAAAAAAATATTGTTTCCCAAGTGGAAATCGAACCAACGCGGTAACAGTCGTACGCTTGTGCCCCTGTGCTAAAATGGAAAGTAGCATTCTGTTATTACAAAAATAAGGTTATTATTGCGTTTTTACATTTCCTTTGTATGTTTGTGCAGATAGAATGTTGAATTCTTAATGACTGATCATAGAAATGAAAAAATATTTCAAAAATAATTAGCTAGATCCAAACTCTTTATCTATTTAAAACAAGGTACCGCCAAGAAACACAGCCATCGAAATAAACATATTGCGAAAACAAATAAAATGCGACTAGAAGCGAAAGCGTCCATCGGAACTAATTTCCTCAACGTTCCTCGTTTTTAATGAGAAATTGTAAGAAGAAGACTGAAATAGTTGTTATTTGGAATAAGCTCTCTCACTAGTCTCAAAGTCGGTATTTTTCTGTGTCCACATCTCTGTGTTATTTTGTGGATTAGGTGAATAATATAATTAGAAATTTCTATTTTCTACAATTTCTGCCTTTTTAGATTTTTTGTATAGGAGGTCATCTAGTGGCTTCGACACTGTCTTAATATTTTTTACACTAATATCATACACCACATCCTTTGAAATCGAATTCAGAAATGTTATTTATGAAATCATAAATTATTAAGTTATTTTATCAGTAATAAGTATAAAACTGGTAAATCCAAAACTCTTAATGTGTATTGTAACGAAAACGTACGTAGCTTTCGTTAGTCGTAGTCGAGCTTTCGTAGCGGGCGCTACGTTGTAGTTCATACTAATTATTCGCTCAAGTTTACTCTGGCGTAGAAAAATAATATATTTTTTTTACTATATTACGTAAAATGTTCTAGAAAAGTGATATTTTATTATATTTAAAAAAATCTAATAATTTTATTAAAAAAATATTGAGTGTAATGTGTGTTTAATGTGCGACGTAAAAATGGGATAGTGGATCGTATTATGGTAAGAATTTGACTTTAAATAAGCCTTTCGTTGCTTATTATTAATAACAAATAGTATGACTACTTCTTATTTGTTTTTGCCAGCAACTTTTTATGTGTACTTTAAGGCGTAAAGAAGATAATCATGTTTGTTTCCGTTGGCATTACGAGAAATCCTCTCTTAGTGCTCTCCCGAAGTCTAGTAGTCTTATCTGTGCCTTGTTTATTTATTTATTTATATGGACACTTAAAAATGGTAATTATTTTTGTAATAAATTTATATAAAAATGATTTAATAATTAAATGCACAATATTTTAAGGAGCCACTTTGGTAACACATTGACTTTTAAATGCTTATCTAACTTACTTAACATATACTTTAAACTTAATAATAAAAACTTATATTTTAGATTCCCTCCGTCTAAGAGCCTGCTGCTTTATATGGAAAGCAGCATAAAATTTTACAAAAATAACGTATGCAACTTGGAACGCACAACATAAGTGATAACTTAAACTAAACAAAGTTAAATTATTTAATATTGGAATTGTTTTATCTGAGAAAAGCTGAGTTAAAACAAAGCTTAGCTTAGATAAAGCTTATTTACTGAAATTATATGTATTTTAATATGATAATGTAAGAACAGGTAAATCATTATAAAAACCGTTCATTGATCATAAAATATATTTTATTATTAGTTACAATTCTTAAATATGCAGGTATATTAGAATTTTGTCGAAGATGGCAGAAAAAAGCATCTGTCCAAAATACGGCTAGCGCTGTGGGTTAGAACGAGAGTGGAGAAGCCTGCCTGCCGCTGTCGTATTCGTGAAAGAAAAGGCTGGAAACACACACTGGCGCCGTTACGCGTTACGCAACGAAGCCGATTACCTTCCCAAAAGAAGTTATCACTTCAAAAATACGCAACGTCTCGAATTGGAAAAGGAAGAAAGGAATGTCTTACTTAGACACTTGGTTTTCATTGCTTTTTACATATGTAGTTTGAACGTTGCGAGTATAAAGTTCACCTATAACAATAGCCTTGAAAAATAAGCTTTTGAAAAATATATTAACTCAATAATTGTGGTGCACGAAGCTTGAAAGCTTATTATTTCTTAAGTGAAAGGAATTATCTGTTATTAAATACATTACCAGCTGCTTTATTTTTATAGATGTACAATTATAAATATAAACAAATATTAAATTATTTATTATTAAAGTACATATGTACTTAATTATAAATTATTTTAAATTGTGGCACTCAAATATTTGATATCTTAACATGTATTACGTAATTTGGTGCTTTGCTCTGCATAGTAAGGTAGGCAGGAAGAACCTCCTGTTCAAACAATCTTTCTTCACTTTCCGTCCGTTATGTCGCGCTTTGACTTGTCAGTGCGGGGAAATGATAATAAAATTTCCCCTAAGTGGAAATCGAACCGACAAACATCACGATTACAGCACGATAATTACTTAACAGCAAATATGGAATACATGTAGCAACAAAGAAAATAATATACTAAGCATGAATTATAAACCACGACCCAATGAATTATTATTTCGGTTGTTACCCCGAACTTATACTTAGATTTGGAAATTTTGTTATTAATTAAAACAGTACTCGTAAAATAATTATTTGACCGAAACATAAAATTGACGTTTTTGTTAATTATTTTAAGGGCTTACTTTAATTTCTCATTTTAATTATATAATAAAAATATATTTGTAAAAACAAAAACCCCGACTGCATCAAACTAAAATGAAAATAAACAAGCCCAATAGTTTATTAGGATTAACAGTCGGGACCTCTTTAAATTATGCGGGGTTCCTTGTAAAGATTTTATTGTTTGAAGAATTACTTATAGGTCCCGACTGTTAATCCTAATAAACTATTGGGCTTGTTTATTTTCATTTTAGTTTGATGCAGTCGGGGTTTTTGTTTTTACAAATATTTTTTTATTTTTCATTTTTTTGTTAGAATTTATTATGGTAATGATAATCATGATATATCTTTTTGGAATCCTGAAATTGAGTTCTTGAATTTGATACCCATATTGTAGTATTCGAAACGATTTTTTTTTCTTTCACTAATTCTAATGACGTACCACAGCCGCTATGATTATTTTTCATTAACGTCACCTATCTACGAACACTTGGCCTGCTAATACAAATCTAAGGATACCTCAAATATGTAAATCCGTTCAGCGGTTCTGGAGATACGAGGTAATAAAAAATATCACATACATACAAGATACGCGCGAAAAACATAACCCTTCCTTAGCAGTCGGGAAAAAATGTAACAAGACTAGATAACTATGAGTGAAAAGAGTTTTCGCTCATAGTTATCTAGTAAATCAGAAACATGATTAAATAAAATTATTTTTTATTTATTCTCTTTGACTGCATTTTTTTTATTCAGTTTTCATTAACATTTTTCTACCACCTACTGAACCAACTGTGTGAGGACATTTGTTTATATTATTTATTTTGTAAAAGCATATAATAAAATAACGAAATATAAGAATTATAATCTAATTTAAGTCTGCCATTTAAGTCTTAACACTAAGTTTCCTAGAGGACAGTAGACTGTCCCTTGGATGCGATTCGATTTTTATTGTGTTTTGGATGAAACTCATTATCCTACAGTTATGAAATTTGGCAAGAAATGGGACGTTATAATACAAATAAAAAGGCAAGAGTCAGACAAATGGAAATTTATATTTAGATAAATTACAGAAGAAACCACAAAAATATTTATATAAAAAACTATCTATCTAAAACGCAATATTAGCTATTTATATAAAATGAGTGCATACGGGCGTATGCAAACTTAAGCTTGTCGAATTTCATAAGTTGTACTTCCCGATGACTTACAATACAGGACCCTCGGTGGGCTAGCACTTGACACATAAGACTCTTCCATCACTGAGTGTCCGACATATCTGTCACCCAGGAAATGTGGCTGTATAATGTCATTGTACGTCCTGACAGTGTACTCGTACAGTCACGTCTGGATATAGAAAAAAATTAAAAGGGCTAAAATTTGCCATATAATTGAACTATTACTTTAAGTCGCAAGCAATAACTGTTCAGAAATGTTAATTTTTATAGTGGCCTAATTAAATATTTCTCATGTTTGAAGCTGCGCCCTACTTAAATTGACATTTCCAAAGTCTTACAATTGTGTCTCGTAGACTATTTCGATATTAGCATTGTTCTATATTTTAAATAAGTACCAATCCGCTTACAAAAACCTTTTTTTCATAACTATTTGTTTTCTCTATTATAAAGAGCAAAGAGAACTTACATTTAAAATTCTGTAATATTTTATGTTTTTAGTCTAAGAAAATGCCAGCTATAATGTCTTTTTTTATCAGCTTCACGCTGTATCCCGCACGCAGCAGGGTAGGCAGAGGGAACCTAGTGTTAAGACAGTCCGTTCCCCATTTTCTGCCGAATTCTGGAGGCATTGCGTGTTGAGTGGCAGAACTAAACGCCGCGCCTCGACAACAGAGCGAAGAAATGGAAATTCATCTCCTCGAATGGGGATCGTAATAATAATTAGTAAGAAAGGGTATAGGACTGTTAATATATGCATGCCGTACATACCACTAAATCAATCAAATCCTTTAAAGAGTTCGTCGTTGCACAGTGGCATAAACGTGTGACCTGGAGAAGCACGAAGGTTGTGGGTTCGATTCCCACTTGGAGAAAAAGTATTTAATATTTTCATTTCCTCGCTCTTGTAACAAATCGAAGTGCGTCGTTGAGTCCCGCCACTCAACACGCAGTTCCTCGAGAATTTGGCCAAAAGTGGGGCAGGAAGTCTCTTCACATTATGTTCCCTCTGATTACCCTGATATATGCGGAATACAGCATGAAGCGAAAAAAAAAATTAAAACACGCGTAGTTTTATCCGCAATCTCCCAATTTCATAAGGACCCCTCAACAGGGAAAATAAACTGAATCCCAGAGTTCTTCCTTCACTTTCCGGTTTCATCACCAGAACAAGTCGGCGGTATCATATTATTGTATTGTCCCTGATCTACTTATTAATATCAAGTTTGATGATGATAAAATAATTTTATTTTATTACGTACTTAACATCATGACCTAATATAAGAGTGGAATAATAAAATCTTTATTAATAATAAATCGTTCAATAAAACTGTTAAAATATTTGTTAAAACGCTTTTACAATAAATACATAAAACTTTTTCACCTTTTAGCGATTTTAAAATACCAGATAATATTGTATTGAGCTACTTAAGCTTATTTTTGCTCCGAATAAATTTGAAAACTGATCTCGCGTTTAATCCACTTTTATTTTCGTTTAACATTGAAAGTTTAGTTATCCAGAGTATAGTATTAGAAAGTATAGTATTGGAGAGTATAGTATAGTATTAGAGATCTTTTGAAATTATATTTAGAGGTATTTATGAAATTAAAGATTCTGCACAAGGATTACTTGAATTAATTTATATGGCGTAGACTATATGTATACCTTTAGGTAGAAGGTATGTACTATTTTTCACGTTCTGGTAAGAAAACAAAAGCACATCGCTGAGTTCCGGCACTCAATACGCAATCTCTCAAAAATTATGTGGTGCGTAGAGAAGGAAGTTATCTTAACTCTAAGTTCCCTTCCATGATATGTTAAAAGATCGGTAACTGGCCTACAAAATAGTACGGACGATGAAATATATACCGTTACAGGTGCGAGTGCTGAGGGGTTATGGCAGAGTTGTTGCATAGATTGAAATTGAAAGATTCCTCGAGCTGTGTATGTGATGAAAATATAACAGAGTCAGTATATACTTCTTCTTCTTCGTCTTATAGTGCCCCTCCAACTAGTTAAGGTTGGCAGTTAACGTCGCATATTTATCCCTGTCCCTGACTAGTTTAGGTATAGCTGCGGCGCTTTTAATTCCCGCCCATTCTTTGATGTTACTCAGCCGTGGCTTTCTTCTACCACCGGTTTTCCTTTTCCCAGAAACTTTTTCTATTATTATGGGATTATAATATGTGCTTTACTAACGTAAAGCACATATTATATAGACCCAGATTTGCTCCAGCCTGTTTTCAATTTGAAATGAGTGAAAATTGAGGGAAATTTTTAAAGTGTAATTCTAAGCTTAGGAAAGAAAGATATTTATTTAGAAAATGTAGCGGGAGTTGAACCCGCACCTCCCGCGTCCATAGAAACTTCACAGAGGATAAATTTGTGATTAAAGTGGCCAGTACAACACAACGCCAATTTCATATGTAAGGACGTAATATTTAAATTATACTCAATATAAACAATACTTGGAGCCATTGTGGTATATTTTGACAGCGTATAACTATAAAAGGGATTGTCTTGATGGCGCAAATTTTACTAGATACTTATTTATAAAGAACGGAGTATTTTAACTATAGTTAATCTCACGAGACGCCTGGTAGATGTGAAACATCATGTTCGTACAAGTAATATGCATAAAAGACAAGATTATTACAGAAACTCAATATAGCATATTGAATTATTACGAATTTGTAACAGAAATTGGTGACTTAATTTAATAAATATTTATTTACATTTAATATACAAAGTCTATTATTAATTTCAAGTTGCCACAACGTATATAAGTATATAGCCTTGTATAGGGTTGCCACACCGTGCACTCTACTACATATAGATCCGATTGATAACTTCACCTATATATAGATGTTTCACATCCATACAGAATAATAATTCGTACTTAACTTTTAAAACTACTGTAATTAATGTCATTAATGTGCAAAACGCTTTATTTTTCCAGTAATCAGTTTGAATCTGTTTTGAAACAATAACTATATTTTAAAGATCTTTGCTCTATAGGTAAATGGAAAATGGAGAGTTCATTCACAGAATTTGTACTAAAATGTAGGCTTTTAACTAAAACGTCCATCAGTTACAATCTCTTTAAAATGCCTCACAACATTCTTGTCGCCTCTATTAAGACGCCCTAAATATAACGAAATTATCAAAGGGCGAGACGACTGAGAACATAATATTAAATTTGTAAGCGTTTCATTAATGTTTCTAAAGTGAGTTATTATATTATTATCAATATACGTATAATAACGTACGTATAATAAATTCAATTATAAAATTTTCCTTTGTAAAATCGCGGTTACGCATTTTCTTAATCAATAGAAAATGTAATTACCTTAATCATCTCTTTTAGTGTTCAATTAAAATATAATGTACATTAGGAAATGCCTATGTGTAAGTAATATTCACATCTGTATTTGAGCTCATAGCTATTATTAACGTACTAGATAACTTCATGCATTGGTTGGGTGGCTAAAATCAAGACACTCAAGCACTTTTCGTCCGAATTCAATACAATGCGTGTTGAGCGACAGAATTTTACGCACTTTCTAAATATATTTGCTAGAATTTGATAAGCTATAAGCAGAAAAAAAATATAATTCATATTTTTACATTTTTACCACTTGAGAAAAATGCATATTTAGTTTAATTTTAGATCCTAATCCCCATATGCGCTGATTGATGTCTATAGTGAGACTTTACCTACCTACTGCTTTACCATGCAGCCTTTGTTCACATTGTATATATGCATATCTTCTTTCAAACAACCCTATCAAACACATTTTTCAAAAGTATAAATACGCAAAAAATTTATTGGTCTAGAGACAAAAAAAATCATGATCATGCGGAGTGCGCTGCGCTTTTACCTGCCAATATAAAAAGCGCAGCTGGAATCCACGATCCTCGTCTTTGCTGTAAGATAGTCTTTTTTGTCTACCTTATCTATCTATACATATAAAAGGCCATGTCCCTGACTGACTGAGGTAAGACGCAAGCACAGCCGTAACCGCTGTACGTAGAAACGTGAAATTTGGATAGATTTTTGTTTTCATAATCTGGACATCCATTAAGAAGGGATTGAAAATTTTTTACCCTAAACGTATGAAATAGGGATTGAAAGTTTGTATGGAAAAAAATTTAAATCGGCATCGATTTTTATAAAATTTCTAATTTAGACTCTTAAAAATATTTCATTGAACACGTAAATTTAAGTTATAGTGTGCATGTATGTGGGTACCTAGAAAAGACTCGTGTTAGACTCATTAACTAACGGGCGTCGGGGTGACTTGGTTACACCTCCGTATTTATAAATTTACGTCATGTAGCTCACGGTACGGGGTGATTAGGAAAAGATCAGTGTTAATCTCTAAATGTTGAGCGTCAGAGTGACCTGAAAAAGACCTGTATAAATCCGTGTTTAAGATGGGACTGAGAAAAGACTCTTGTCAGACTCAATATGAGCGTAGGGGTCACTCGGAAAAGATTTGTTTAAGCCCTATCACGATAGGTACGAGGTGACCGAGAAAAAACTCTTGTTACACTCTGTTTGAGTGTGGGGGTGACTGAGACTCCTATCATTTAAATGTTAAAACAATTCATGCAATTTGTATACATGTACTAAATAAAAATAAAAATTTTTTCCACAATTACAGGTTGCGACCAGTGTAAATTAGAGGTTATGCCGCTCCCGGCGGCAGGTTTGAGCAGGCGCGAGGACGCTTGCCCGTCAGGAGAGGCCGTGTTAGCATACTCGTGTAAAAAAGGGTCGATCTAGGTGGAAAATAACTATAAAAGCAGTGGAATTGTGTCAATCGGGGGCACTTGCTTGTACGTAACGGCCCCTATTGGAAGGAAACTAGTGTAAAGTATTGTTAGTAGGCGATACATATCGCTTATTGCAATTACATAGTATCCCTTTCCAAATAGTTTAGAATCATATAGACGATGTGTGTTTTTGACGTGTTTTTTTAAAAACGTTACCCACTTCCGATTTCTAAGAATATTATATTTATTATACATTTGGTACGAATCTCTATATGCATCATATTTACTTGTACCGTAGTACTTAAGAGTCCGACTCGACCGTTGCCTTCCGAGTTCTGCACCCACTATATAGACGGAACGACGTTTGCGACGCTCGGGACGACAATACACGAACTCGTCTCAATTAATATAGTATTAAAAATATATAGTTTGTATTATTCATAATTAATTATCTTATTTATGTGTATTGCCATGCATATTTTATTTTATTTATTTATTTATTTTGAACTTATACCCAAGGTACATACTGTTACAATTTTCAATAATATTTTTTAAATACTTACTTTAAATACATTAATTTAAATACTTACATATAAAAACATCCAAAAACTAAATAAAATAATAAAAATAAATGACATACTGTAATTACGACGAGCAAGAATTTTATATTAAAATATTTTGTTATCCGTCTGATTATATCCATTTTCAGGTATTTCCATTGAATTTTCTTGATTTTGTTGTTACTTTTGTTTTTTTTTTATCGAACAATCGAACAGATCATATCTGGCCGGATCCAAAAACATATTTAGTATAATTAAATATAAATTTACAAAGCTGTTTCCGGCTTTAAAAGATAAACACCACTATATCAGATAAGATTGATAATAACATAATATAATATTATGCAAATTTCTTATTATCTACGATTATAATGTGTTGACGTCAATGAAAACGCACTGTAGCAGTGTTCAGTAGTTGTAACTGTATACATATATGCATATGTTCCTCTACAAATCGGTGAAGAGAGTCAACAAAAAAGTATTACAAGATATTATAAAAATTGTAATGTCGTTAACTCTTCGCCGTCAGTTTATACAAAAAACTCAAACGGTTAATACAAATTTTCACTTCATTATTTTGGATTCGAGTCCCGAAAGGGGGAATATATATATTTCAATGTATTGTCATTTCTCCGCTTTAGCGGATGAAGTGTGGCGGTAAGGTCCACTACTTTACTACTACTACTAAGTGTTAAGACACCTCCGTTCTCCACTTTCCGCTCAATTCTACAGCCGTGGCGTAAGGGCACTATGTGTGACTGTAAACGCGACTGGTTGTGGGTTCGATCACCACTAGAGAAAATGAAATATTTATTTAAATGTATATTTCCATTTCTTCGTTCTTGTGTCTAGGCAAAGCGCGACGTTGAGTTCCGCCACTCAACACGCGATGCCCTAAAATTCGGCGGATAGTGGGAAACCGAGTGTCTTAACACTAAGTTCCCCTTGGCTACCCTACTGTGTAAGGAATATAGCGTGGAGCTGATTTATTTTATTTAATATAATAAGCCCTTCCAAGGGTTTACTCATGTATTTGAAATTTTGCCATTTAACTTTATGAAACTTGTTAATCGAATTTGTTCTAATTTGTATGAAAGAGTAAAGGGGCCGTCCATAAATCACGTGAGGCTTGAAAAGGGAGAGGGGTGTTTCCGGCAAAAATCACGAAATATCAAAAGGGGAGGGGAAGTGTAGTAAGATATGTGTAATTATTTTTCAAGGCTTATCCGAGATCCGCTGTCGCATGATTACACTATCCGCTTTACGCATGATTACACTATTCCTTTTATTATTTTAAAGATGATATTCAAAACCTTTCAAGATTATTTATAGATTCTAAAAAATATGTTAGTCATAATCCTCACCAAGGGGGAGATGGGGATAAAAAATAGTAAAAAAACATCACATGATTAACGGACGGCCCCAAAAAGTATTCAACTCAAAGTGATCCTTTTATTACGTAATTTATGTTTTTCATATGGGGGTAGCTACCTGATCAAGAACGCCCTCCTGACTGAACTTCACTTTTATGTCAAAGCCTTTCCATTTTTTTACAGCTTACCGTTTTTCTCATGTTGCAGGATTGGTAAGACAACCTAGTGTTAAGACGTTTCATTGCGTTTTGAGTAGTGAAATTAAAATAATTTGTATCAATCATTCTTTGAGTGGGAATCGAACCCACTATTATCGCGTTCCCACTGCGCTAAGTATAATATAGTCTAATATTTATTTAAAAAAATGTTAAGTCGATGCTTCTAAACTAAAATAAAGTAAACTGAAAAGCAATGCAAAAGAAACAAACTAAACGTAATATCCGCTCCTTGTAGCTCCTACAGTTATTGATGAATCTAGAGATAGACGTGAAGACATTTAAAAATGGAGTTTAGTTTCTTAAAGAAGCTAATGAAATTTTAAACTCTTAAGAAAAAGATAATTAGTAGATTTTCTGGTTTGATTATTCCATTCAATTTGAAAGTAAATATTTAGGGATTTTTTATCCAATATCACGGATTTGCGAAAGGTTGCGATCAATGGACCGGCACCTTCTTTGGACCACCTGAATATTTCAAAAATTAAGTAAGAATATGTCGAGTTAGTTCATTAGCATTGGTTTTGACTTACACGGATGTGTTTTTGAGTACGGCGATATATAAAACCGGATAATGTAAACATCTTTGTAAGTATTGCCATACTCGTATTTATGATTACTCAGTGTTGAAATTTTATATTATTAGGATATTTATTTGCATTTTAGTAGGCTGTTGAAAATCTTCCCACTTTTTAATAAAATAAATATTTTCAATTGATTATCTAGTTGCTATAATTGGCCTTCCATTATGGATTTATAAATGGACTGGTCCAATGAAAAAATCTTTTAATATATTGATTTAATAACAACTGTCTTCCATTTCTTTCTAGTATCTACACGTTAAATAAAGACCTGTTCACTGCCTATGAGTTCATAGCAACTGATGATGAAGAACCAAAGGAGAATATTGAATCTCAGTTTGAGACTTCTTTATCTCAACTAATATTATGTTAAGAATAATAAAAGTTATAATAAGCCTATATATATATATAATATTGTTAGAAATCGGAAGCGGGTAACGTTTTTAAAGAAACACTTTAAAAACACACATCGTCTATATGATTCTAAACTATTTTGAAAGGGATACTAGGTAATTGCAATAAGTGATATGTATCACCTACTAACAATACTTCACACTAGTTTCCTTCCAATAGGGGCCGTCACTTACAAGCGAGTGTATTGCTAAAACTGTTCATCTTTATATTTAAAGTATCGTATCCTTTATCAAGCAACGATGAAAAATAAATCAATAGTTTTATTCTATCGCTTTGATTAAATTTACTATGACACCGTAAAGTTATGTAGTCCAACGATAGCAACCTCCCCCTATGTTCCCCTTCCCCAAATATATATTATGTAAATAATAATTCTTAGTGACAATTCCCGAAACAAATATTTAAGTATGACTAATCCCTAAAAGACTAAAGTAATTATGAAAATCCTAAATATATGATTTACTTTCATAATAAATCTTAATGTTTAATTTTGCATTGCACTTTAACTTGTTTTTGATTACACTAAAATATGCGACATATATTTTCTTGGACTGAAGCTTCATGTTTCATTCTCCTTTTATTAAAGGCTTCTCTGTATTGAATATTCCAAACTGCGAAAATTATTTAATTTTCACATTTACTCCCAAAATCATGACGTACCTACAGTAAAATCGCTGATTACCTTAGCGAAACAAGAACATACAGGATTGTTATATAAAAAAAATATTCAAATATGTTTAAAAACGACTGCATGATTGCTGTACAAACTCCATGTTAAAAAAGATAAAAAAATCCTTAAACGTAGTATATTATGTCTCATCAAATGAGATTTCCTCCATGATTCCCATCAAAGGTCCTCTAATCAAGAACATATGTAAATAAGATACAGGGAGTTGACGATTGATAGACAATATTTGAACAGGGACGTTTGGAGAGGCTTTTTTGAATAACATGGCCGATTGTTTTAAGGTTTATTTTTTCATTAGGCATATTTGATGATAGTATCATGAAAAATTTAGAGAGTCGAGGAATAGATAGTGATATATAAATAAAATAAATAAATCAGCTTTACGCTGTATCCCGCACACAGCAAGGTAGGCAGAGGGAACCTTGTGTTAAGTGTTAATTAATTCCCCACTTTCTGCCGAACTCTGGAGGCATTGCGTATTGAGTGGCAGAACTCAACGCCCCGCTTAGCCTCGACACCAGAGCGAAGATATGGAAATAGAAATTTAAGTAAATATTTCATCTCCTCGAGTGGGGATCGAACCCACAACCAGTCGGTTTTGCAGTCACGATTCGTGCCCCTGCGCCACGACTGGCCGATAGTGATATATATGTACATATAATAAAGAACAAAGTGAGGTTTTCCACTTTACGCCAATTTTATAAATTGGGCTTCTGGACTTAAACAATACATTTTCTAACGAATGGGAATTGAACCAAAAAAAAAATATCATTAATTATCTTCTATCATAAATGCTTACAGATAGAAGGAAATATAATGGGTAAATTAATTTTAAAAAAATGTAGGTGCATAAATAAAAATGTATTGCTATTCGTTACTCTACAGTTATACTTAATTTAGTAATGGTACAGGGGCACAACCGTGGGACTATAAACACGATGTTTGTAGGTTCGGTTCCCATTCGAGGGCTTGAATTATTATTTATTAATATTTTCATTATACCATGATACTTCGTAAAGTTAATATATTATTTAATACTGAAACTGAAATGTTATTCTATATTTCAGTCGCATTAAAATTCCATTTGTCATGTAAACCTCGTAAAGTTATCACAGGATCTTTAGTGAACTTTGCTTACGTTTTTAAAAAAATGTTGAATGTTCATATTTTTGCCAAGGGATTAAAATATTTTTTAGCTTTACACTTTCACACTGTAACACGCATATAGCAGGTTAGACATTGGGAAACAGTTTTTGAGATATTGCGTGTTTAAAAAATAAAAAAAAAGATGAATATTGGCCATGCGGCACTCGTGGTAGAGAAAACAGAATCGTGTGACATAATGCAAAGAACTTAAATGTATGTATTTAAATTAACAAACCCTATGGTTTGTAATTTTAAATTGTAAAATAAGAAATAGCTTATTATTTTGGGAATACCAATCTTTGGATGATGAGATACACACTAAGGTATGAAAACTTCGTGCGTATCCCACTTATAAAGTTACAAATCGGAAGAGGTTAACGTTTTTAAAAAAACAAGATAAAAAACACATATCGTCTATATGTTTCTAAATTATTAGGAAAGTGATTCGACGTAATTTAAATAAGTGATATGTATCACCCAATAACAATACTTCAAATGATTTTCTTCCAATAAGGGAACGCAATTCCATTGCTTTTGTAGATTTTTTTACCTACATCTACCCTCTTTTACACGAGCTACAATATTTGTATTACACAGGTTATTCAAACTCCAGCTTAAATACGCACAACATTTAGTTTTAATATACAAAGTAACCTTTATTTAGAGGAGAACAGAGTAATAAGTCCTTCATTAAAATCTCTATTTATAATACGAGATATTTTTATTTCAGTTTGACATTTTTCTTGCATAGCAGAGTAGACAGAGGGAAGCTAGTATTAAGACACTCCTTCCTTTTCCACACGGTCGGCCCAATTTTCGAGATTGCGAGCTGGAATGATGTTAACAAGAAAATCGATTTCAATTTTATCGATGTTACTTTCTTGAAATCAGTGTACGAACATTTTATAGTGCTAATAAAAGGAGCGGTAGACTTAATTAAGACCCAATATCTCGATTTTTAAGGCTCCATAAAATGCTTTCAGTACGCACCTAAAGTAATATGGAAGACTTTTTCGTTTATTATATAAAAGAACGGCTTTTTTTTTAATTTGCTTGTTCTACATTTTAAAATTCATTTAATTTGTTTGAAGCTATAGTAAACACGTTTTTTATGGAGCTAAATCCCCACTTGGGAAAATGTATAATTTTTTGTTTTTTTTAGTGTTACACTGTTTGCTGTATATATCAGATTAGACAGAGGGTACTTGGGAACCTAATGCTAGGACACACCGTTCTCATTAAAATACTTCCCTTCCCCAATATAAAGAAATATTTTTATTTAAATTATATTCAGGTCTACGTTCTAAAGCGCGCTATCAAGACCAATGCGCGATGTTCAGTTCCACCATTATGCAACACGCCAACTGTTATTATAAAAATATTGATTCAAGCTATATAAACCAACATGTCAAAATCAATGATCATCTAATTAATTGCTGACATGATTTTTAACTATTATTAAGAACAATCAAAATTATACCTAAATATAACAATATAAGGTTTAATTTAGAACATTTTGATCATATTTTATATAAATAGAACGGGGTTATTCAAAAGTGCTCTTACGTTGGAGGATGGCGAGCATCGAGGGTCAAATCATTGTTATAAGTATAATTCGTTTATCTCATCGCATCTTGAGATTAACCTTGGCTGGAGATCTTTTATCCCAAGAATGGCATACAGCCGTGACTCTGTCCGTGAAATATAAAAGATTTTTTTAATTATTTTTCTTTCAATTTTCACTTAAAACTACCAAGTCATCGTGACGTAGTTTGGAAGAACCTGCTAATATAAAAGGCTTTTTTTATTGATTTTTTACACGAAGTAATATTTGTGCTTAAAATGTTTGAGGCCGTCGTATTGTAGTGGGATGGATGAATGATTGTATTTTAATGGTTTTCATTTGCCCGTTCTGGTAGATGTGAAAAATTGAGTTAAAACTCGGGAGAAAGTTGAAGATGTTCTAGTGAAATAATTAATATATCTTTATTAGAAAACATTTGATCGAATTCCAATTCGAAGGAATATATTATATCTATACCTACTTATAAAAAAAACGTAACGGATCGGTGTCTGTACATAGAAGATATATCAAAAATAATTTTGGTGGCAATTAATAACGTTATAGAACCAAAAACTGTTCTCCTTTTTCATTTTGGTTTGTTTGTATATGCGTTTTTTCAATTCGATCTTAGAATTGGCTAAACCGATTTAATAGCATTTTCCACTATTGTGTTTTGGCAAGCTTCCCTTAACATTAAGTGTTTGTTTTATTTCAATTGAGTTATAATTTAAAAAATAAGCAATTTAAAAATAAAATGGTCGACAAAATTGATATAAATATTTGTTTTATTGATTTGGATGCTACTTTACTTTCAAAATAGGTATACCTATTATTTTTAAATTATATTATTTTTAGAAAACAAAAGTTATTAAATCAGTAGTAGTAGTAACTACTAGTAGTAGTCTTAGTAGTAGAAATAAGTATTAATAATTATGTACTTCTAATGTTAAATATTTTTTTAGTAACAATTGTTTGACATAGCTTTGAGTTTTACCACACGACAAGCTAAAACGATAGAAAAGTGGCTGACAGTTTTTACACTGAGTTCTTTGCCTACTGTAGTTAGTGAGAGTTGAAGTAGTGTGTAGTGTATATTTTACTCATAATTGTACTTATAATACTGGTTTGGTATATGATTTGGCGTTTACAAAGTAAAGTAAGGATAGAATAGAATAGAATAGAAATAGCCTTTATTAACAAACTTTAATGTTTTACAATATAATAATATACTAAGATACTTATATCTAGACATCGGTAAATAGTTTGTTTTGCTTTTCAGCATAGGCCTCCCCCAGATCCTTCCACACTTGACGATTGCGTGCTTTCCTCGTCCATGTTGCTCCCACTGCTGCTTTTATGTCGTCTTCCCATCTCCGTAGTGGTCGTCCTCTTTTCCGTTTTCCTTCCCTTGGATACCACTCTGTGACGTCTTTAGCCCATTTGTTTAAAGTAAGGATAATCAAATTTAAATGTAGTGAGATTTACTTAAAATGTGAATAGTTCTCGAGATATTGCGTGTTGAGTGGCGGAACTAGTGTAAAAAAAATAATTGTTAAATAAATCGATTTGTTTAACAATTTATTTTTTAATTTTTATTGATATTATTTTCTTGTACGAATGTTTTATAGCAATAATAAGGACTTAATTATAACCCTATATCTTGATTTTCAGGGCTCCATAAAATCTTATTTAGAAAACGTATAAAAAATTTAACGTAGCGAGACTTGAAAACGAGTTTCCAGGAGGCGCCATTCCGATTTTTCTTTCCTAAGTGTGGAATAACACTTAAAAAAATGTTTAAAAATTCTCCATATAATCTTTTACTATACCCTTTTCGCTTATAATATAAAAATACGGAAGCTATTAAAATGACTGCTTTTGCTTACTCTTTATAGTGTGGGTTGAAATAGTGCATATTTTATCCATAATTGTACTTTTAATACTGTATTACTTAGTATATCATTTGGCTATTACAAAGTTAAATTAGGACAGAATGTAAATCCAGTAAAATTTACCTAAAACATGTATACATCAGTTTTAATCCAAACCAACAAAAGTGAGAGCTTATACCGTCGCGTTTATATTTCACGACCCTTTCACATGTTTATGTTATTCAAAATGTTTACATAATTTCATTATATT
>DWMY01000442.1:0-25303 GCA_018249775.1 Heliconius hecalesia formosus
AAAAAAAAACAAGAAAATACTTAGTGCTTTTCGTATGCTTGCTGTGAATGTATTAGGAAATTTAAAACTTATAATGTAATTTTCAACTTAAAAGTCCCTCTTACGTTTATTAAAAAAAAATAGAAAATTTATCCAGTTATAATTTAAAAATACATGTTTTCTATTACTTAATTCAGTGGTTATTCCGTGCCTTATTTTTTTTAATACAAGTACCTAAACGATTTAATTAAATTTAAGCAAATAGCTGTAATTAACAATTAAAAAAATAATTTTGTTAGTAAGTATACTTCAATAATATCACTAGTAAATTTAAACAATACACTTTTTTCTCATAATATTTTTATATAAATACACATAGACATGTATCCAATTAAATATATAATTATAAAATTAGTTACTACTAGTTATTTTGAATGGCAACATTAAATTTTACTGTCAAATATTTATATTCTGTGGTGAAAATAGAACGGAATTTGTTATATTATTGTCTGGCAACACTAACCCGCTTCTGTACATTCCGCAATGTATTTTTGATGTTTCGCCACTTTGGAGGCAATCATGTGAAATAAATCGTAATCAGTAATTAATTTAGAGCAAAAGGAATTCGTTTGAAATTCTTAGTTATACAAAAACAGTGTAATATTAAAAGCCTAGTCAAAACTTTGTTACAAACTATGAATAATTTCATGTAAATTTTAATAAAACAATTATAATATTAATAAGTATTCTAGAGTTTAAGTTTTATATATTATTATAATATAAATCTCATGTTCTATCTACGTTTGTTATTTCTTTTTACTGATAACACTGATTTTACTATCGTTACTTTGATCGAAATTTATAAAAATCTTCACGAATGAGACTTATTATGCGTAATTAGGCGAAGTTTCATTTTTTTATTTTTATTTTTTATTTTTATATGACGATTTTTGATAAAAATGTGAATGCATTTAAAAGTATTTTATGTGTAAGTGTATAAAACATTTTTGTGATTTAGATATAATATAATAAATGAGATTAAATGGAGATTATCTTTTTATTTAATAAAGAACAAATATTTTTTTCTGTGTTTAATCAGGATGAAGAAAGAAGTATAAAAAAGACGTTAATAAAAAAAGAAATTTATTGATCAATTATCAGATTACAACATAACTAATTAATATTAATCAAAGGAATTCGATGGGAACAGAATGGTATTATTTTGAAATATAAACAAATAACATAACTGGCAACACTTATTAATAATCACAGCGGCAAATATGTACCACACACATAAAATAAAATTAATAATACCATAGGTTTAACCTGAAAATAATGTAGATTGTACATTAAATACGATAGATACGATATTTAAATTTTGTCGTTTGAACGTACTGAGATTTGAACCCGTGCTCCATGCTTAACACGCCCAAGTGCTCTTACAACTAAGTTACACGTTCTTGTCTCAAGATTTAGAATTTTTTGTAAATATTGGTAATATATTATATCACACAAAAGACTTATAGTAAAACTTAACTGACATTAAATGGGCGCTTACTATCGATGTGTGCTAATTCAAATCATAATGAACGTCTGTGAGTGTAACTTACGATTTGACACATGAGCTGACAAATTATTTAAAAAAAAATAATGCAACATACTTATCAATATTTAAACAACAAATGAATATGGCAACTTGATAAGATTTTTTTGTTTTCACAATATCATCTTCAGGCTGATAAAATATATATATCTTTCATACACATAAAGAGATTCTAAAATATAAAAACTTTTTCATTTTTATAGCCTTATTACAAACCTAGAAAATATATGTATAAAAAAGTTAAAAAAATCAACTGTCTCTTCAGCCTCGTTTACAAGCCCTACGAAAAAGAAGTTTAAATGATCGAACTCTCGCAATATAAAGTACATAATAATATAATTATTATATGCAATTTTTACTTTATATGAATATCTTTATAAGTATTTATTTGCAAAAAAAACCGAATTCAAATATTCAAATTAGACAACATGGCTCTCAAATCGGACGCATTACCCGATTTCTTACTAAACACGTTCTTACAAGTGCGCAACACTGCCGCATCCCGTTCTATCGTCCTCGCCACGACTTGAGCCCGCACGGTGACGTCACGAGGTATTCCCGCTAATTTTGCCGCGTTAAATCCATAAGACTTGGGACACGCGCCCGATGACAGCTTGTATAGGAACGTTATGGTTTCTTCTTTTATTTCTTCTGTGTCGTCTTCTTGTGTTTCTTCTGTTTCGACCATACATGCCTGTTGGGAATAAATTGGTTACTTTAGTTTATTTTTTTTGCTTCACGTTGTTTTATGCGTATAGCAGGGTAAGCAGAGGGAACTTGGCGTTAAGTTACTCCCGTTTCTCACGCTACTAATAAAAAATCGTTTTTCTGAATCGAACCAACGTCGTATTTACAATCAACAACCGTGCCGCTACGCCAGAACGGCCTCTAATATAATGTAATTAAATAAAACGTTTATATAAATCCAACATAGAGTAGTTAACTGTTTGCGTATCTCAAATACACACCATGTGCCCCAGCACGACGCGCGCGTCGTCGCGGAAGTGGCGCACGAGCGCGTGGTAGTGCGTGGAGAACAGCGTGCGCGCGCGCAGCCCGCCCAGCGCGCGCGCCGCGCCCGCCGCCAGCGCCGCGCCGTCGTGCGTGGACGTGCCGCGCCCTGCCGACAACAGGAGTTAGGTTTATTGTTCACTCGGGGAGAAAACTAATCAGAACTAAAAAAAATCTATAAATCAACTTCGGGGCGGCCACGATTCCAACTTATTCTTTACCAACCTAGTTCATCCAACAGCACGAGCGAGTGCACAGTAGCGTGCTTCAAGATGGCGGCCGTCTCCAACATCTCCACGAGGAAAGTGGACTGTCCCGCCAAGATGTCGTCGCGCGCGCCCAGGCGCGTGAAGATGCGGTCCACGGCCGTCAGGCGACATTGTTCTGCTGGGACGTAGCTACCCTGAGAAATTAAAACAAATTATTAACTTAAAATTAAATCGAATCAAATCAACTTCACCCTGTATCCCGCACACAGCTGGGTAGGCAGAGGGAACCTAATGTAAAGACATTCCGTTCCCCACTTTCCGCCGAGTTTTGGAGGCATTGCGTATTGAGTGGCGGAACTCAACGCCGCGCTTTGCCTCAATACTAGAGCGAAGAAATGAAAATATAAATGCAAATAAATATTTCATTTCCCCGAGTGGGGATCGAACCCACAACCAATCACGTTTACAGTCACACTTTGTGCCCCTGCGCCACGACTAGCCTCAAATTATTAACTTATTGCTACATATCATTTTAACCAATTACATTTTTTATATTAGTATCTTGGTTCATATATTTTTATCCCGCATACAACAGAGTAGGCAGAGGAGACTGGACCGACTTTTTAAGTCACTCCGTTCTCCACACAACTTAATTTTCGGGACTGCGTAAAGAGTGTTGAAACTCAACGTCGCGTTTTGTCTTGTTCTCAGTGCGAGGTGATTGTAATTTTTTATTCGAATGGCAACTGAAACCACAACCATCAAGTTTACAGTCAAACGATGTAACCGCTGCAGTACGGCGGCCTCATAATTTAAAATACGAAAACAAAATTAGTTTACTTGTATATTACATATTAACTCTGTTAAAAATGTTTTTTTATATAAAAGATGATTATGCTATAGTTCTAAGTAATAGACCAAAATACCAAAAAAGAATTTTCTTCACATTTTTTATCTTCACGCTATATCCCGCATATAGCAGGATAGGTAGATTGAACCTAAGAACCTAGTGTAAATACACTTCGTTCCCCATTTTATGCCGAATTCTGGAAGCTTTACGTGTTGAATGTCAAAACTCAACGCCGCGCTTTGCGTCGTTACAAGAGCTAAGAAATGAAAATATTAAATATTTCTTTTTCTCGAATTTACTCACAACCTGTCAAGCCCACAGTTCCACATATGTACCCTTGCGCCACGACGACTACTACTGAAAACCTTCTTACCTTAATTACCTTACCTTAATCTTTACGTTCATATTGAGTTCTATTAGTAATAAGAGCTGTCTCTCTCAGAGACACGAACCATTTAGGTATAAACTCATATTGGTGTAGAAGTTCCTTCTTGACATATTACATATATTTCTACTTGTATGTATATATAAAAAGAAAAATTCTCACCAGATGAGCAAGCACAGTCAACAATCCAATTTGTCGCATGAGAGTACTCTTGCCGCCCATGTTGGGTCCTGTGAGCAGTAGCAGGCGAGCCTCGCGGAGTCTAACGCCGTTGGGTATGAAGTCCTCTTGTATGGGGATACAGGGATGACGGCCTTCTGATATTTCTATGTAGATATCCTAATAATGTAAGTTATTTAGTTTTTAGTGTTAATTTCAATTTTTTTATATGTACTTGAGGAAACATAAAAGCGCATTAAAATCGGATATTTTGTTTTTTAATTTTTGCTTATTTATTTGTATATTCATTTTAATATTTTATACTTTCCATTTTTTCTATAAAAAAAAGTGGATGGATGGTTAAACAAAAATCGATGATGAACTGGACTCAAAAATCGAAATTTAAAAACACATAGTGGTTTATAAAACCAAAAATCCCAGCCCTTGTGGTTAAAGAGATATTTTTAATTTAATTTGTAAGTCATACGTTTAATTTCATAATGATGACTACATAATGTTTTTTTTTATTATTGACAGAAATCAGCTTCGGCAGAGGGAACCTAGTATTAAGACACTCTGTTCCCCACTTTCCGCCGAGTTCTGGAGGCATTGCGTGTTGAGTGGCGGAACTCAAGGCCGCGCTTTGTCTCGACACATGGGGATCGAACCCACAACCAGCAGCAGCGATTTTCTAGTCACACAGTTTGTACTCCCGCGCCACGACTGGCCTATTGATGTTACAATCACTATAAAAAAATACTATACATACCTCGGGCCCCTCAGGCATAGTAATTTCAGGCAAGCAGACCTCCCCACTCTGTTGTCTTGCAAATTCCGCAAACGAGAGTAAAATATCCAAAACAGCTATACATTTAACAGCCGTTTCCCATTGGTTGTAGTTTGTGGAGAACTTCTCGAAGATTCTACGACTTAGATCTTTTAGCACGTTGCTTTTCTGTTCCTCTGTGGCCATCATACGGCTGAGCAATTCCTGGCGACGGTTATTTTAAGTATAATTTATATTTATAAGTATATAGCTAACACTAACAACCAACAGGGTAAGCAGAGAGAGCCTAGTAAGACACTCCGCTCTCCACTTTCCGCCGAATTCTGGTGGCATTGCGTGTTAAGTGGCGAAACACAACGCCGCGCTTTGCCTCGACACCACAGCAAAGAAATGAAAGTATTAAATATTTCCTTTTCTCAAGTGGACCACAACCAGTTCTGTTGAAACCACAACCAATTCTGTTTACAGTAATACGGTTGTGCCCCTAGTTGCCCATTTCGCTAGTTTAATACTACAAGACCAATAATAACATACCTTAGTCTCAGAAGTAGAAAACCTCTTAAACCCCTTCCTAGTTCCTTCCAAGTTGTATTCCGGTCCGGCTTTACTAGCAGCACTTTGAGGTACTTCTATTTGGTACCTTTTTTTATCAGACCCCACATACGTCAGCTAGAAATATATGTAATTATTTATTTATTTTTTTGGTTTCTACGCTCTACTTCAGATTTGAGACATTGCGTGTTGGGTGGCGGAACTCAACGCCGCGCTTTGTGTTGTTATCAGAGGGAGGAAATTAAAATGAATTATTTCCTCATGTGGGAATTAAACACTTGTCGATCACAGTCACACACCGCGCTGCTGCGCCACAAAGCCCTATAACATAATTTCTAATTTAAATAAAAAATATTAGTATGTTATATTGGGAGTTTAAGAATAAGATTAATAATAAATCGAGATTAGTTATATTTCATCAGAAACACAATAACATGAAAGTAATATACTTTATTTGATATCAATTCTATTTTGATCAGATTCTTATTATTTTTTGTAATAAAAAAACATACAAAATGTAAATAAATAGTTCCTGATATTAGCTCATACAATTAAACAAATAAGCTAGCTTGCTAGCTAATTAGCTTTACAATATAAGTATAAATTATTACTTGAAATGAGAACTTTAAGATGAATATATATATATATATATATATATATATTTATATTTATGGGTTCAATAACTTCAAAATCTTCTAATCTTATTTCAGAAACTACTTATTCGAAATGAAAAAATATTTTTGTGTTGTATAGCCATTGATGTAAAAGGGTTTTTTATATATCAATGTATAGCATTACATTAGGTGTGTGTTGTACACACCATAGTTAGGAAAGTAAATAGTAAGTTTATTATTTCGTTAAAAGCTGGTTAACTAATACATTGTATCACTTAAGATATCTCCAAATTTGTTACAAAAACTTAAAATTCTCAAATGTAATACAAAAGAACTCAAATTACCCTGCATTTAAAATATTTTTCTTGTTGCGTTAGATAATCTTTTAGTTCTTGTTCAATAAGTTTGATCTCCTCTAATATACCGTCGTATTCCTGATCCACGCCGGCGCCGGGGAGGATACGACCCTCTTTCTCTGCTTCTTGTTGATTAAAGGCTTCCTGAAGAAAAAAAATAGATTACAGGTTCAAAAATAAATATTATAGGTTTGAAAAGGTTTAAAAAAAAATATTATAGTTTTGAAAAGGTTTAAAAACTAATCTTGTTATTTATAATTTTTAACTTTCACAACGTAAAACGAAGTAAAAATCTCCGCATTGACATCGAACATACAACCATCTCGTTTTACAGTCACACGGACACACCCTTTCAATTTAAGAATCTAACTTAGAGAGACATAAACTATCAATTCGTACCTTAAAAAATTTCAAAGTTTCCCTGTAATCCGGAAATTTGCCCGCCGGACTAAGTTGTGTTATGCTGTTTAACAAAGTGGACTCGACATCTGAGAATAGCCCGGATAATTTCAGAACAGCCGTAAAACCGTTCAAAACCGATATAAAATCCAATACTTTTCGTTTCGAATAGGTTTTCTCCTCATAAAATATGGCACGAGAATCAGGATGGTCCTTTGCTTTCTTTGAATTACCGAGAGCGTGTATTCTGAAATAAAAAAACACGATAAATATTTTTTTTAATCCGCTTCACACTGTATGCAGCAGTAGCAGCAGAAGCAGAATAGGCAGAAGGAAATTGGGGAACTAGCGTCTTAACTTTCCTTCGATGTGGGGAGACATTGTGTTGAGTCGCGGAACTTAATGCCGCACTTTGTGCTGTTACCAGAGCGAGGAAGTGGAAATATTAAATATATTATTTTCTCAAGTGGGAATTGAACCTACATCCTGTCGCTATTACAGTCGCACGTTTGTGCCCCAGCGCCACGACAGGCCTCAATATTTATTTCATTGTTTTCAATAATTTCTAAAGAAGTCTCTATAATTTAATTTTCGATGAAGTGTCGAGGCAAAGCGCGGCGTTGAGTTCTGCCACTCAACACGCAATGCCTCCAAAATTCGGCAGAAGGAGGGGAACGCAGTGTCTTAACACTAGGTTCCCTCTGCCTACCCTGCTGAGTGCGGGATACAGCGTGAAACTAATTTAATTTTCATAACTGTATTTTTATTACAACTTACTTGGCCAAAAGCCTTTCCAGATCAGGTAGTGTGGTCAACACATTCTTCACATCTAGACATAGCTCTTGATTTTCAAACAATGTCTTGACAGCTTCTTGTCTTTCTTTAATCACCGTTAGATCACAACTCGGTGAACACACCCATTGGTATAATAATCTATAAATTAGAAATTATCGATAATTAGTAGCTTCACGCGTTTTCCCGCATAGCAGAGCGGGCAAAGAGAACCTAGTAATGAAACACTGTTTTTCTATCTCCACCTGAATTCGAGACATTGCATGTTAGGCAGTGGAATGCAATAATATTAATTAAAAAAAATAGTGATTTCTTTGAAAGTATTTTTCTTTCCTAAGTGTAGAATAATACTTTAAAAAAAAATATAAAAAAATATTTTTTTTCAAGTGTGAATCGAATCTATCACGTTTACAGTCAGACACTATCCCACTACGTCATGAAGGCCATAAAAAAACTTAACAAAATTTTTATGGAATATATTATACTTAAAAAGGAAAAAAACAAAAAAATCTCTTGAAAACACTCACCGTTTCCCCATTGGAGTTGAGCAGAAATTCAACTTATCATACAAACAACCCTCATCTTGTACTATCCTGAGATTCCTTAGCGTTATGGCGTCTAAGACCATTGTATTACCACCTGTCCACGCATTTTCAACCTTATCTTTAGGCAATAAGGTGCTATTTAGTACATCGGGGGGTGTGTATTCAATGAACTGGGACATGCCAAGTATTTGAATGTCCAACAGGCATTTAGTTAAATAAGCTATACAACCTCCTAATGCTTTTATTGTTAAGTGATTGTTTTGAGCTGGTGTAAGGCCTAGAGCGTCGGCTGGAATTCATGAATATGATAATGAATAAAAAATAATTAAATGATATGGAAAAAAAAACAATCTTTATTTAGATAAATGTTTGGAAAATTAAATATGATATGATTATTTTAATTTTTAATGTAAATACCCTCCGTACGTCATGCTCTGCACAATATTCTAGATATTGCTAGTGGCGGAATCTTGCGCCGCTCTGTCTATCATAGCAGAGAAATAAAAATAATTCAAAGCCTAAAGTGAAGATAAAACCCAGAATCATAACGATTACAGTCCAACACTGTTAAACTGGTACACAGTCTACAGCAAAGAATAAAAACCAGAAATGTTAATCATAAAAAGTAAAAATAATACTTTCTTTCTTTTTACTAATTTAGGTACCTCAAGCCATTCACCATCTAAATTCGTTCAATTTGATTGAACAATGTTACGTTTGTTTGTGTGACGTCGAGTTGTTTCAGTCACAGAATAAAATATCAGAAGTGCTAATCCTAAAAGATAATAAATACCTTCATGCAAAAAATATTTAAGTCCCTCAGGCCATTCCCCATCTAAGTTCGTCCTATAATATTTTTCGGCTAATAACTTGAGTGTTTTGTCCGGTGCCCACATTTGTATTGCTTCGAGTCTCGCTGTATGACAGTGTGTGGATATCAGCTTTGTTGTTTTTGTTGATGTCGTTTTCTTTTCGTATATTATCTGTGATATAGAGAAAAATATAATTTATTTCAAACTGTATAAGTCATAGCAAAAACTTAATAAAAGTAAGCAACTTAGCCTAAACAATCATTATAAGCGTTAAATTCATTATTAACTCGTATATTTCACTATTGTCGTATATGTATAGTGACGTTTTAGAGTGCCACGCCTCGGCAACCATAATTTGGGAATCTAGATAGGATGACGATATTCGCAAAGTGGCTGGCATCGGCTGGATGCTAACAGCTCAAGATCAAGCTCAGTCGCGTGCCATTCGAGAGGACTATGTCCAGCAGTGGACTAGGACAGGCTGATGGAACCTTAAGACTAGTTATGACACCCTGTTCCCTGCCTACCGCAAAATATTCGAAGCATTCCGAATTGAGTGGCGGAATTCAACGTCGCGCTTTGCTTTGTTACCAGAGCGAAGGAAAAAAGAATATAAATCGAACTCAAAACTTTCGTTTAAAGTCATATGTTCTAGTTTGTATGACAATAATATATTACCAAAGCTGGTGGATGATGAGCCAACGTGGTTAGTAGCCTGGACGAGTGCTGGTCATCCACAAACTGACCCATGTGGAATTGTCCTATTGTAGTGTCAATAAAACAAACCCCATATGTACTGTCGCCATTGTGCTCCTAAAAAAAAGGAAAATACTATATTCAATAATATTTTAAGAAAATGTAGAACAATTTTAGAGTTAACATGGGGGACTGGATATATCAATAATCTTTCTCGTTTTTCAGCTTCATGCTGTATTCCACTTATACTAGTGTTAAGACCCTCTGTTCAATGCTTAACACCACATTCTCTGAGCATTGTAGGTCGAGTGGCGGAATACAACGCCATGCTTTATCTTATGACCACAGCTAGGAAATGAAAATATTAAATATATCATTTCCTTGAGTGGAAATTGAACCCACAAAATTTTGCATATTACAGTAACACTGTACTACGACTCGCCAGTCGACTCCAATTCTCGTAAAACATCAATTAAAATATAACCAACCTCTTCAACAACAGCCATCATGAACTCGGCGGCCGACTGCACAGGCGCCAAGTCCTGCAAGCCCAGTGTACGAGCACCTTTCACACTAACTTGGCACACCTCACGTCTCACCACTTTGTCAAATTTACTAGTGAGGCCATCTAAAACATTTGTTAAAATTAGATAATAGAAAATACTCGATGCTACTGTTACAGTACAGTACAACCGACGAGTTGTGGCCACTCTGAAGTTCGAAGTAGATGGCGCAGATTTGATTTTACATTTTTTTTCTATGGATAATTTTTTGCGTGAGTGAACAATGCGTAAAGAAAAGAAACAAGACAGCCTAACTTCAAGGCGGCCACGACTCTTCACCGTATTATACAGGAGTATTGTAAAGTTATATCACAATTGAAATAGTTACAGTAAAGTAGGTTCCACTAGGGTAAGTTAATTTTTTTATCTATTTATATCTGTTTAATTATTGGCGGGTATATATTTAGGCAATATTTAATTTTAGAAAACGTAACGTAACGAAAACGTATAAAAATATAACTGGTCAGAGTGAATGGACATTAAAATTATTATACATAATAATGTTTTCAAAAAGATTATTTTTCTTAAGTGTGGAATAACACATCAAAAATGTAAAACAATATATAGCAATATTTTTTTAGGTTTACACTGTATCATGAAAATAATGAATTCATCCGAGGGGGAGTCGAAGTCTCAACCGTCGAGATTAGTCAGTCATTGTACCTTTGCGTGCACGTCGCGACCACCTTAAACAATAATAGAATAGAAAAAACGAAACCATTTACCCTTTTTACATCTCTCTTGCATCATATCAGGTGTTTCAGTTTGTTCGACTCTGACAACTTTGAAGCCTTTTGAAACTAATGTGGTTGCCATACGAGAATATGCACTTTCGGGAAAACCTGAATGTGCGAAGTCACCCTAAAAAGAAACATTTTATTATACTATTTAGTACTGTTATAATTATATACTTATACAATACTTTACTTAAAAAAAATCAGCTTCACGCTCTATCCCGCACACAGCAGAGTAGGCAGAGGGAACTTAATGTTAAGACACTTCGTTCCCGCTTTTCGCTGAATTTTGGAGGCATGGCGTACTGAGTAGCAGAACTCACACACGTGTGCCCCTGGGCCAAGATGGCCTCAATTGAATACTTTACTTCTTGTAATGATATTACATTAGTAATGCCAGTACCATAAAGATATATGTATATTATATTCTTTACTATCTGTTTGGTTGACAATTTGTGGCCGCAATGAAGTTTAATTTTTTTTAACAATGCAAATTTTCAGGAAAAAAGTAATGAAAAGTAACAACAAAAATCTTAAAATCAATTCATTGCAGCCATGACTTGTCAAACATACTATTTTTGCTATATTATATACTTTTTTTTAATTCACCTGATTTTATAAAAGATATTAAAAAGTTATAGGACTATTAAAAGTTTTACCTTCATATATGAAAATCCAAGTTCATTGACACCAACCGATGCATCCATGTGATATAATTCATAAAACTTGCCCACTTTGAAGAACAACACACAATCAAAGTGTTGAGATTTAATTTCCCACCATTGTTTGTGACCCTGCAGTAATAAATATATTTAGTTTAAATGAACTTAGTACATAAATATTTAAAAAAAAAAACAGTACATTTTTACTCAACAAATAATATCCCTATACAACAATACAATACAATAAAATTTTCCTAGAATGTGATGTACCACTATAGCATTTACAGTTAAAGCTGTGCCACAATATAATCAAACAACTACCAAATTTTTTATTATGTCCATTATATTTAAACTTAAATTATTGTTTTTTCGAGTTTCAATTCAATTTTAAGAAAGAAATAATTTAGAAACATAAATAGAACATAGGAATCGGATTCCATCCAATGGCTACACTTTTTGGAAACTGTTGAAGACCTCTAAGCTTAAAAAGCATACATAGAAATACTTCTGCAAAAGCTTATTCTGTATTGTTACCAATTCCTGTAACAAAAATTCAGGTTATAATTACCGGTGTTTGTTGCTTCATAAAATCGGGTGGTACATACAGAGTGCTGGGGTCATAATCAAGATGATCAGTTCTTCTCCCTTTCGCATCTTTTACCTTATTAGGTTTCAACCAGTCCAGCTTACAGTGGTTCCAATTGCCTTCATTTGATAGAGATTGTGATTCTTCAGGTTCTACTTTAATTTGAGATCTAAAAAATGTGAAACATAAAGAGTTAAAATTTTTATAGTGTGTGTATGCAAAAGAATGGCAGAAATCAGCATACTAATATTTTAATTTTTAGAAATCTTAGAAATTTGTTTTTATTTTATAGTTTTGTAAATGAAATTTTGAGAATGTTTGTAAAGATAGATGTTTGTTCCGTGCATATGCTTTCATGCAAAAACTTAAGGAGATTTGGATAAAACTTTACAGTAATATAGCTTATACAGAAAAACACATAGCCTACAATTTACATTAAGATTTTGTATATTCAATATATATTTCCATTTCTTCGCTTTGGTGTCGAGGCAAAGCGTGGCATAGAGTTCTGCCACTCAACACGCAGAGCCTCCAGAATTCGGCAGAAAGTGGAGAATGGAGTGTCTTAACACTAGGTTCCTACTAGGGTTAGAATTTATTTTTATTTTGTACATTTTGGCTATGATATAGCAATAAGTATGGTGAAGCCATGTTTTCTTCACCACATATTAATATAAAAATTATTTTTAACTTACTCATTTAGTAGCACACTTTTCCTAGGTTTACTATTAGGGGATTTGCCAGGTTCATATGTGAAGCTTTCTTGTAATTTTTTTTCTATTGACATTTTGTCATTTTCCAAAACTTTTTTATTTTCAATTTTGTTATCTGCTGCAAACATTTATTTTTAAGATTTTTAGTGTAATTAATGTTTTTTTTTACATAATATCTTTACCTATCTTACCACTGACTAATAAGTTTTTTATCATGCTTTCATCACTCACTTTCACCAAACCCATACCAACTGAGCATATACTTCTTTAATATCATTGTGACATTATTGCTAGTATCTATCATTGTGTATCTATTCATTACAAATTTGATCAGCTAAACTGACTTTACATTTTATTCTTTTTTAACTTTTGTAAAATACTGTGACCATTTTCTTTAACTTCAGGCTAAGACAAGAGTTTTCACATCTTTCAGAATGGTGACTAATGCAAGGAACTTGCATAGATGTTACAAAATAATATTAACATTTGCTTACCTTTATTTTCAACATCTGAATCGTCAGAATCAACAGGATTCAATCTAATTCTTTTTCTCTTTTTAATTGTGATTGGGGCTTCTTCGTCACTATCATTTTTAAAACTTTTATCAACTTTGGGTGAAGGAGTTGGTGTTCTTTCTCTTTTTTTGCCTAATAACAAAATTAATGGAAAAGAATATACTTTATTAACACTCCTTAAAATAACTATACAAAAAAGAAATACTCACTCTCTGTTTTTTTGTCATTGTTGCCTAGAGAAGTATTCAATTTATTAGTATCTTCATCTTTATTTTGTTTTGCTTTCTTATTACTGGGAGGAGTTTTAGTAAAGTAATTAAATAATGTATTTGAGGCTGCTGCACTATTGCGCTTAGACATTTTGAGATTAAAAATATATGGAATCAATATATAATGAACATTTATAAAACTGAAATGCTATAAATTGCTTATTTAATTTGAGATTTAATCGATGTATATCCTATACATCGATTAAAATAATTAATATTAAAATTACAAAGAATGCTGCTTTTTGGCGCAAATATACAAAACAATCTGACAAGCAAAACTTGACATTTAGCAAGTACAAGTTGACGTTAATTGTAAGTCCGAAAATATAAATAATCATATTCTAAAATATACCAGCAAGCTGTATAGGAATGGATAAATACAAAACCGGGTTTTATATTTATCCATTCCTACCAAAGATTTATATATCATAATATCCAGTCATTTTCGTTTTTATTCAAAGAATATAATTTTGGTGATGTATGAACGTTAAGTCAGTAAAAAAAAAACATGTTTTAAACTCGTCGTTTGAACTGCTATGATTTTTATGCAAGAAAAGTTTCAAGAAAATGAAATATTTAATATTTTTATTTCTTCGCTATAGCGAACATCATAATATCAAGACAAAGTGCAGACGTTAACACGCAATGACTTCAGAATACAGTGCAAAATGAGGCAGGGAAATGGTTTAATGGGAACAAAAGTGTCTTAACCCCATTAACGTATCTAGAGATATTTTCTGGGGTGAGCACTAGACTATTTTGGAGTGTGTCCACGGTGCACCCGGTTCTCCATCCTTTCTACTATTATTGTGGTGCAGTGGTTAAACTTTGTTAACTATAAATGCGATTGTCGTAGGTTCGAAGCCCACTCGCATTTTAATGAGGTAAGCAAAATATTTTATTTTCTTGCCTTAACAAAATAAGGCCGTCGTGGCGCATGGGAGCAAGCATGTGACTTTAAACGCGCCAGCTGTGGAATCAATTCAACTCGCTCTAATGAATTATTAAATATTTTCATTTCCTCGCTCTGGTAACGAGGTAAAGCGCGGCATTGAGCGCTGCCTCTCAACACACAATGCCTCCAGAATTCGGCGGTAAGTGAGGAACGGAAGTGTTTAATGGCAATGGAGTGTCTCAGCATTAGGTTCTCAGGTTCTCTTTGCCTGCCCTGCTTACTAAATACCGCCCGTATTTACAGCGTAAAGCTAAAATTCGTTTCGGAACTCACCAAAGTTTTGAAGCTGAATATTTGTACTTAATTAATAAAACAATTGTCTAAACAACCTGTATCAATTGAAACGGAATGCATTGTATTTTAAAGAAAGCAAGCTAAAGAAATATTTAATTGGTCATATATTAATAATTAACAATTTATGTTTAAATATACTGTTAAAATTCGGTGTTTATTATTTCGAGGAAAAATAAAATAAAGTACAGAATGGAAAATATTTTTTATTATCCAACTATTATTAACTAATATTGCTTATTGCTAAAGAATTTGTTTTACAATCTGTAAAATATTAATACAATGGCAAAAATATATTTTTTTAATGTTTATGAAAACTTAAATTAAAAGTAGAACTATATAAAGGAATGTAATATAATTATTACGTAAATAAAATTAAAATGAGTAATAAAATAAAGTTTAAAGTTATTACTATATTAAAGTTTACAATAAATACAAAAAAAAAATAAAACGAAAAATCTATTTGACATTACTCCAATAAATAAAAAATATATATAAATAATTAAAACTAAACTGTTTTATTTAATAGGAAAAGTTATTATAATTTCACAATCTCATTGTTTCTAGTATATTATAAATATTGTTGGTTTTGTAGTTAAGAGAGTTAATCCACATGTTACAACACAATATGTTTCAAGGTAATAAAAAATGAAGCGGAACAGTCGAATAAAAAGAAAACATCATTACAAAAAAAAAGTAATTTAAATAAAAAATCTTAAGTTTTAATGGATATGGATGGAGTTATAGGGGCCGTCGTGGTATTAAATAATGTCTCAAAAATTTGGCAAAAAAATAAGTATTGGAGTGGTTAGGTAACACTAGGTTCCTTCTGCCTACGTACTCTATGCGGGATACAGTGTGAAGGTAATGTTTATCATATGTAGGTTAACTCTCTACACCACCATAAGTTACGCACATTGTCTAAATTGTCACAGTTATAAAAGATACATCTGTAAAAAAGTTACAAAAATCATCTTATCAATCTTTTTATACTTGGACTCACTGTTTAACTCATTTATTTGTCTTAATATATTAATAAGTTCATTTTGTATTATAATAAGAAATTAATAATTTATTGGTATTAATTTAGTAAATTTAGTCATTTAAATTGTTTAACTAGGAAATAAAAAAAACATATACATAGCAATACAAATATAATCAGACTGATAAATAATTTGTGCTATATCAATTACTCAAATCTACTCATTAATTTGAAATAGTTACAAGTCTTTACTTCAAATGCCTCTTAAATAAAAATAAGGTTTTTAAAAGAAATATAGATAAGTAAATGAAGATGGAAGAGATACATAGCTCAGTTCATAATTTTTTATGAAGCGCAATAGAAATATATATAATTTTAGGATAAGTTTCAAGGCATGTTATATTAAGTAAAAACAGTCCCAATTAGTAAATTCAGTTCAGTTCATTACGCTTAACTATTGCACTGGATACATTTTTATATAACAATATTATTTACAATTTAAAATATATTTAAAAAAATGTTCATAGTTCATAGATAGTTAATAAAGTAGTAGAAAAAAATTAAAAACCTCAATTTCTCTACATTATAATCTGTGGTTCTGGCACTGACAGCGCTATAGATTTGTGTGGCAGCACTTGACCGCCATTAACGTAAAGTTCGTCTTTTACTATAACGTCTTCCCCTAACACTGTAGTATTTTCCATCCTGACCCACCGCCCGACGACCGATTTCCACCCAACTATACAACCGTCGAGCCACGCGTGCTGTCTTACTATCGCCCCACGTAGTATCGTACTGCGTTTTATACACGCACCTGTATGATTGAAATATGTAATTTACAGTTTTTACTTAAAACTAGTAACGCTGTATCCCGCACACAGCAGGGTAGGCAGAGGGAACCTAGTGTTAAGACACTCCGTTCCCTACTTTCTGCCGAATTCTGGAGGCATTGCGTGTTGAGTGGCAGAACTCAACGCGCTAACTCGCGCTTAGCCTCGACACCAGAGCGAAGAAATGGAAATATAAATTTAAGTAAATATTTCATCTGGAGTTTCACTTCATGCCACTGCGCCACGACTGGCCTCAACATAAATACACATAAATATAAGCATAAATAACCAAGTTTGTACAAATTAATATCTATTATCCATAATAAGTTCTTAGATTTTCACGTTTATTACACATTTTACGGGTAAACTAATAAGCCCGTGACCACGGACTACTGCAAATTGTTCAAAACGTTTCCAAAAATGTATAAAAATAAAAAAAAATACTACTATAGTTAAAATAGTTTCATTTAAAATTTATTATACATATTTATAGCTTTAATAAAATATTATATCAAATTAGTCTCGTCCGTATGTCGTCGAACCGATAGACAAATTATTTTCTTTACAATACGATTGAAGAGCCATGGCCGCCCTGAAGTTAGCTGCAGATGGCTTACGCAGAATTGTTTTTTATACTTTTTCTTATTATTACCTAAAAAAATCTCAACTTCAAGGCGACTCGTCGACCGTATGGTACATACATTACTTTATGAGTAAAGAAATCTTGTCGCGCTTTACATAACAAAAACATTATTATTATATTATTATATAAATAAGTGGGATTCGTCGCCTACAACAAAGGCAAAGAGACTCGTTTTCCAATTTAATGATAATATAACCATTTGAAGGACACCATTCTATATTTTTCTTGATTAATAGCATTTACGACTCACGACATATAAAAATCAATTCATAATCAAATATTATTATGATAAATCATATTTGTCCATTAAAAATATAATTATCAATAAAACAGAAAATTGATTTACAACATTGTGATTTCAGAAATATGTAGTTCATTGATAAAAGTAATAAAATCGTTTCTGTATCGTAAATTTTAGTAGGCTTGCTGATAAAAATAATAAATATGTGTATTTAAAATTGATTTACTATGGTTTTTGTACACTATATCCCACTCATAGCACAGAGAGTATGGAAACCTAGTGTTAAGAATATACTTAATATTTATTATTGAATGCGATGATTGTGATTTTAATTGAACTTGTCTTGTAGAAACATATTTTTTTTTCTTTAGCTGTCATTCATCAATAGGAAATATGGAAAAAATAAGTCACAACAATAACAATAATAGTAATACTTATATACATTATATTCTTCGAAAGATATCAATTACTAACAATATATAATTTTTATATATTTTTATACATTTTAGTTAGTTATAAAAAAAAATATATTATCAATACTGGTATTTCTGTAAAGGAAAAGGATTTAGAAAGAAATAAAAACAAAAGTAATAAATAATTTTCACTCACCATCTTCAATAACTACATTGGGTCCTATAGTCACATTGGGTCCTATTCTACAACCATTGCCAATGGTGGCAGTGGGGTCGATAAGTACATTACCGACCACGCCTGTACCTTCGTGTAGCATATTTGAATTCTTTTGACGTAGACTAGTTAAATATAAACACATTCCTGTAATTTTAATTTTTTTTTTAAAGAATACAGTATTAATACACTCTACTTTTCACTTTCTGCGGAAATATAAGACACTGCATGTTTTGTTAAGTAATTACAACACCAATCTATATTTACCATAGCAGAGAAATGGATAAATTAAAATATAATTTTTAATAATTTGATATACTATAGTTGCTTAAAAATAATTTGGGCATATTATAGCTATATGCAGTATATGTATACAATAAGGATGATTTATAGCAAAAGCTCTATATTCCAAATAAGGAACCATTTGTTATCTATATAACTCTGAACTATGTCAAAACGTAATAACATAATGAATGTAGAAAAGAAATAGTGTGTTATTTTTAATGTTTTTAAAGTGTTATTCCACATTTTAAATAGAAAAATAATTTAGATTTTTCAATTTAGTAGAAAGCATCTCAGTGATAGGTGTATAAAAAGTTAAAAAAAGCTAAAAATGTATGTCTTAGTGGTTTCCAAGATGCACAGGCTGGATTGTTACTACTACATTATTTAAAAATATATATATCTAAAATATTTATTTAATACTATCTACATCTAATATGCCAATAAAATCATACCAGTTAGAAAGTCTTTAGGCTGCCCAACATCCATCCAAAAGCCTTGCAATTCCATGGCATATAATTCACCATCTTTTGCCATAAAAGGAAATACTTCCTTTTCTATTGATGTGGGTTGTAACTCAATTCTATCAAGAACAGATGGATTGAGTATGTACATTCCTGAAATAAAAGATTCTATTTTAAGATCTATATCACTGTGTTCAAAGATACCTGATGTTTGAACAAATTAGTCGGAGTAAAACCACTTAACACAAAATATATCCAAAATTAGATAGAAAGTGGGGAATAGAATGCTGTAATACTAAGCTCTCTTTGCGTTACCCTGCTATATACTTGTATTACATGAAGCTATCATTTATAAATTATAAGTTGAATCACAAACTAACAATATATGAGAAATAAAATGTACCTGCATTTATTTTGTTTGATATAAATTCCTGTGGTTTTTCCACAAAGCTTTCAATTTCCCCATTGTCTTTGTATACTACAACACCATATTTTGAGGGCTCTTCTACTTTTGTTACTACAATTGTACCTTCCTAAAAATTAAGACAAATATGAACATTAAAGTGAGTAAGCATTTTTTTCTTGGAGAAACCAAGAAAAAAATCGTTTTATTCCTGCATTCTTCTCTTTCTGGGCATTTAGTTGATAGTAGTGCATTTTGTATGAAATGTCATGCATGGTATACACCCAAGTGCATATGGCATATCTATATAGTGTGCAGTCTTTCAATAGATTTTTTTTTTAACAAATTAGGAAAGGTGTTAAGGCTTTGTCAAGTAAGCTTGTTTGGGTACCTCTCCAAGCAAAGGGTATATTCATATTCTGGTTGATAGTTCCTGAATTATAAAAACAGCTTCACACTGTATCCCACACACAGCAGGGTAGGCAGAGGGAACCTAGTGTTAAGAAACTTTCTTCCGAATTCTGAAGGTGTTGCATGTTGAGTGGCAGAACTTAATGCCATGCTTTGCCTTGAAATCAGAGCGAAGAAATGGAAATATTAATTTAAATAAATATTTCATCTCATTGAGTGGGGATTGAATCTACAACCAGTCAGTTTTACAGTCACACTTTGTAACCCTGCACTACAACTGGCCTCTAATTTGTAAAAAAATATATTTATTCTAAAACAGTACATACCTTGCCATGACTTCTGTGATATTTAGCCAGCTCTTTGAATGGGAAGTCACATATAACATCAGAATTCAGAACAAAAAAGGGTTCAGGACTTGCACTAAGAAGTTCCCTAGCTAAAGCTAGAGGTCCAGCAGTACCAAGTGGTTCAGTCTCATGTGAAAATGTTAAAGATACACCTAATTTGGAAACTTGTTCACTTAATTCTTTCTCCATATCTTCAGCCCTATATGACACAGCTAAAATAACCTATTGAAAAACTTCATGTTAGTAGAAAATTAGAATGATGCTAGAATAATTACTGCTGAAATTTTCAAATAAATATAATCTGTGTTTATGTTATTGTTTTTACCTGTGTTACTCCTGCGTCAACTAATGCCTCAATTTGATGCATTAAAATTGGTTTGTTAGCAAATTCAACTAACGGCTTAGGTCTACTCAAAGTCAAAGGGCGAAGACGAGTTCCATATCCGCCGACTAGGATAAGAGCACGTATTTCACCCAATTTCTTATCAGATCCGCACATATTTTCTTATATTTTTTACTTAATCGCAAATTAGACCTCCCAGTCAAAGAATAAAAGTAACTATGGTTGTACAATCTATATTATCTTCATACGTGGCGGTCTTTTATTAATTGTTATCGAAGTAAATAAAACACAAAACGCTGGTATTAGTCACAGATAAGTGATAACAGAAGTATTTGACAGACAATGATAGGAATTAGGAAGACGTGAGGACGTCATGTACCGTATCGTAAATAATTACGTTCATAATTTAACGTCACAGTTAAAATATTTAAAAATGACCATGATGAAAGAGAAAAAGAAATTAAATACGTAAAATGTTGTAATTAACCAAATATGTACGGTATTTAAATATATGTACATGATAGAGATTTAGATTCTCAAAAATATAAAAGGCATGATAATCATAGTTAAAAAAAACAAAATTTAAATTCAAAATTTTATTATTACACACAGTACTGTATCATAATAATTTAAAAAAAATGCTAGAATATAATCAAAATGTAAAATAATTGTTTTTATAATATTTGTTACAATTGTCAACTTGTCAATTAAATTGACGTAAGTTGTCAGTCCGTAAAATTACGTAATGGCTGGTGGTTTGTCAGTGTCACAAAAATTTTAATAGAAATTTCCCTTAACCTGTTATACAATGGCTTTACCGGTGCGGATTTTGTCTCGTTGCAAAGGTATATGTGAATCATTATCTTGTTTCTTGTTTTAAAATCTCATAATATTGTTAAACTCATTTATAATATCTACCATATTTGTCGATACGTTTCGATATTTTTTTGTGTAACCGTGACACTGATAGTAACCTTGTAAAAGTTGTCTTTTCTCCTTTGAAATATAAATATTAACCGTCTTGTACTGAATTAACTAAAATTTATACTTTAACATTACTTAATATAATATTTTAATAATTTATTTCATGTACTATACTATTGACAATGTCATTTTAATTAGGTTTAACCTTCGTCTATAAATATACTTATGTAGATTCTCTCTCTTATATATACTTTTTTTATAAGGGCTTTAGTTCAATACCCTACATTGATGTATTATTTGTCTCATTTATTACTGATTCTTGAGATGAATACTGGATCAATATTTTATTGACCTTTGAACAATGACAGCTGGCAAACACATCTAATTATGTTTTGGTTAAAAAGATAAGTTATATCTTTTTATAAATAACTAACAGTAAGTGTTGAAAAAAAATGGGTGTGGCAAAAAATGTAATATATTAAATAACAATTATGAGTCATTGCGCCAAATTTTAATATTTATTTTGCTAAATAAATTAAAAAATAACAGTTACTTTGAATTGTATAAAGAATTTAATGTTATGTAATTTTTTTATAATTTTTCTATTATCTGTAGATGGCTTAAAGCTTGGCAACATAAGATATTCCAGCAGCACACCATATGCTGAGACACGAAAAAACTTGGTATTAACAAGTGAAACTAAAGTCATTGTACAGGGGTTCACTGGCAAACAGGGCACATTTCATAGCCAGCAAGCCCTCGATTATGGCACAAAGATTGTCGGTGGTGTCTCACCAAAGAAGGCTGGTACAGAACATCTTGGCAAGCCAGTATTTGGCACTGTAAGGGAAGCTAAAGAGAAAACAGGTGCTGAGGCATCAGTTATCTATGTCCCTCCACCTGGAGCTGCAGCAGCCATCTTGGAAGCTATTGAAGCTGAAATACCACTCATTGTTTGCATCACTGAAGGTGTTCCTCAACATGTATGTAGTTATTTTTTTTATAGTATATATCTTGTATCCTGCTTATAGTAGGATAGGCAGATAAAACATAGTGGTAAAGTTGTGTATTCAATGGTACAACTCAACCTCATTTATGCATCTGTTATTACCAAAGGTAGGAAGTGAAAATAGCTCAATTTTATGAGTGGGAATTTAACCCATAACCATTGTCTCCCAGTCAGACATTAACATAGTGTAAGTGACACAGAACTATCAGAATGTTTATTTTAAAGATTGGTTTCAGTCAAGTATATGAAATTTAATTTCATTGAGATTTCTATATAAATGAAACCTTGACATGTACAAAGATGTTTGAAGTATTCATTACATATTTGCTATATTGCAATTGGATCAATTGTTTACGTTGATTAACTACTTGCGCACTGTTTATATCTGTTCCATTATTTAATCAATGAAAGATAAATATTAAGTTGATAAATTACAGAATTTGTTAATTTATTAAAAAGTAACTGACTAATGTTAAAAAAGTGTATTTAAATTTCATTTATTGTCATCACTCATGTTATAAGTATTTTTTTATCACTGTATCCCACATTTAGTTCGGTTAACAAAGGGAATCTAGTGTTAAGACATACCATTCCTAACTTTCCATCCAATGATCAAGATATTTTGTGTTGCGTTGTGAAACTTTACACTACGCTTTTTCTTAATATTAAAGAGAGAAGATGAAAATATTTTACAAATAATTTCAGGACATGGTGCGTGTGAAACATGCACTTTTGCGTCAAAACAAGTCTCGTCTTGTTGGGCCCAATTGTCCTGGTATCATTGCTCCAGGCAAATGCAAAATTGGTATTATGCCAGCTGCTGTTCACAAACAAGGTTGTATTGGTGTAGTGTCTCGTTCAGGCACATTGACTTACGAAGCATGCCATCAGACTACTGAAGTGAGTATGGAAATTAATTTTATCTTTAAAAAAATAAATATGAAAAGTCAAATCTTGTTATCTTTGGTTTGTATATGAATTTGATAAATCATTTCTTAAGTAGTACTTACTTACACTTGAAAAACTACATGTAGAATTTTATTTTTTTTATGTTGTATACTTTTAGGTAAAAATATGTGTTATTGGCAAGTTTATGATGATTTTATGATTAATAAAATTCTATATTTAGGCCAATAAATGCCTATTAAAAATAAAATACATTCATTTGAACTTTAACATGTATCCAACTAGTTTTACAATCATAAGTTAATCCTTTATTCATTTCTGATCGATAACTGTCTAAAACCAGTCAACCTTGTCTGTACGTTTATAACACAAATGTCGTGACGACGACAATGCGTAAAGATTAAAGTAATGAAATTCTTCCTTTTTGCTAGCTTAGTAACTGACGGAAATAACTTGTGTTATTATATATAGTATATACATTCATCTATGCTTGTAGAAAGTTTTTTTTTTTAATATGTTTAATATGTATGTGAGGCCAGTCGTGGCGGAGCGGCACAAACTGTGACTGTAAAATCGACTGGTTGTGGGTTCGATCCCCACTCGAGGAGATGAAATATTTACTTAAATTTATATTTCTCCAGAATTTGGCAGAAAGTGGAGAACGGAGTGTCTTAACACTGTTCCCTCTGTATACCCTGCTGTGTGCGGGATACAGCGTGAAGCTGACTTATTATAGTTTATTTGCAAGCATACAGATAATGACAGCTCATGTTAAACAACATAAAAACTTTATAAATAACTGATATTCAATGCCTATTTCTATTTTTCTTCAATTCTTTTAAAGTGACAGCCTCTACTTTACTAATTAGGATGTTCAAAATAGTCACAAACTGTCATTACACTATACTGATTTCTTTATCGATCTTTATTATTTAGATTACACAATAAATATTATTATATGAAAATAAAAAATATATCTTTAAAATATCCATACTTTTTTGTATTTCCTGTGAAGACAATAATTTAAGTTATCTTTATAAAGAGGTATATAATTTATTTTGACGTGGTTTCGCCCCCCAAACTTATTGTTAATAAAAAAATCAGCTTCACGCTGTATCCCTCACACAGCAGAGTAGGCAGAGGGAACCTAGTGTTAAGACACTCCGTTTCCCACTTTCTGCCAAGTTCTGGAAGCATTGCGTGTTGAGTAGCGGAACTCAACGCCGCACTTTACCTCGACACCAAAGCGAAAAAATGAAAATATAAAAGTAAATAAATATTTCATCTCCCCGAGTGGGAATCGAACCCACAACCGGCCGATTTTGCAGTCACACTTTGTGGCCTCAATATCTTTGCATTAATTGTAGACTATGCATCATTCTGATGTATAAACTATATCATTGCAAATTTTCATTTAAATCAGTTCAGCAGGTTCTGTGAAAGTGAAACAAAAATCCCAAACTTACACATATACAAAAGTATCAAGATTTAAAATAATATATTTTTACTATCCAGGCGGGCTTGGGTCAAACTCTCTGCGTGGGTATCGGAGGTGATCCCTTCAATGGTACAGACTTCATTGACTGTCTCGAAGTGTTCCTTAAAGATAACAACACGAAAGGCATCATCCTTATTGGTGAAATTGGAGGAAACGCTGAGGAGCTTGCTTCTGATTACTTAACTCAAATGAATACTGTAAGTTTTTTGTATATTTTACGACATAAGAGAGCATACTATATCATTGGCGTCAGTCCAGGACTTCTTACAGCAGACAGTAAAAACTGCCTTAAAAGAGATGTGAATACTTTAAAAATATACTAATATGGTACTGTTTTATCGACCCAGCGTGCATAC
>DWMY01000443.1:0-25285 GCA_018249775.1 Heliconius hecalesia formosus
TTATTATTACAAAAAACAACGTGCATCGATTCAAGAATTAGGCTGTATTATACAATTTTCTTCAAGGAAGCGTTTTTTTTTTGCGAAGTAATCACAAATTTCCAAATATTTGCTGAACATACATGGAATGAAATGTATAGATAGATACAGAGGTCCTCTACCTATATACGCCAGTTGATCCAACGAACGGCTTACACTCTGTATATATTTTAACTGTCTATTCAATTTATTATTTTATAAAATATATTTCAATTGTTGTTCATAAACAGAAGGAGACTGCAACTGAGTGATATTTACAGAAACAATCAAGAAACAGTCAACAGCTAATGTCGGTGACATTCACACAAATATTCGACTTAGTAATATGGCATCTGTACCATGAGTTCGTATGAGAAACATTCTAGCATATCTCATGTTTATAGTAAAACCTTGTACTTAATGCACAGATTCAACTTATACTAAGAGGTTTTCTTGCACTATGTTAAAGAAGGAAAAATAGAACACTCTAAAAAGTGGCCAGGCCAGTCGTGGCGCAGTGGCATAAAGTGTGACTGGATACGCGACTGATTGTGGGTTCGATCCCCGCTCGAGAAAAAAGTAATTAAAATTTATATTTTCATTTCGTCACTCTGGTGTCCCACAACACGCAATGCCTCCAGAATTTTGTGGAAAGTGGGGAACGGAGTGTCTTAACACTATGTTCCCTCTGCCTGCCTCCGCTGTGTGCGGGATGCAGCGTGAAGCTGATTTATTTATTATTTATTCCAAAAAGTATGTATGCAATTTGTGGTATCATATTTGGCGATCTCCGAATCAAGGAATAATATTGTAGTATTTTCAAAATTCTCAAGTTGTAAATACCATTGTACTTTTTCAAATTTGTGAAATTTATGTACATTTGTACTTTTAATTACTATTTTAATTATGTGGTTAAACAAGATTTCTAATTTATTTCGACATGTTTCGTTATTATATATAATAATTACTCCTGTGAAAAAAAGAAAGTGAGAATTTTGGTCACATACGTCGTGCGCTTGGGGCGCACATTCTGATTCATTAAAAGTATCAATGGAAAAAGCTATAGGTATTGATAGTATCCAAATAAAAATTTCCATATCGTCCTACACGATAAACTTAAAATATGACACCCATATGCAAATATTTGAGAGGATTTATATTTAAAATACATTATCATAATATACGTTTACGAAACAAGAGCTTACAAAGTCTGAACAATATCTCACACGTCAGAGGGCCTTTCGTAGGAAGTTTGTTTGATATTAGATGGTACGTAGCCTCTGTGAAGGGCTTTAACTGCGGTCTGCTTAATAAATGAGGCTCACGTTATTTGTTGTATAATATATGTTTCTTATGTATTTTGCACAAGACACCGCTGAGGAGTAGTCTTAGTTTGCTAGAAATGGTGAATGGGCTGAATTTTCAAAGATATTTTTTGTAATTAAATTAATGATCGTGACAGACGGACAGATGGACAACAAACTAATCCTATAAAAGTTCCGTTTCTTTTTCTTTTCAAATAACCCCTAACAAAAATTTGAATGTTCAGTACTCAACTTAAAATAGTATGGAAATATCTTATTGATCGACCAAAAAAAAGAGGTTATCAATTCCACTGTGCATTTTTTTGTCGGTAAATCTTTAAGCTCATTTTGTAGACTTTAAGATGTAAATTGGTAAATCACGTTTTTTCCGGTATTTTAGTGCTACCTATAATTAAAAATCTTTCTACGTAATAAATTTCAACTTTCTAAGTCCAGTAGTCTTGTCAGTAGCTAGTAGCGTTGTCTGTCAGTAACGCAGTAATGGAAAAGTTTAAATATATGTATAATGTACGTATATATTCTGTAGATAGAATATCAAAGACTGGACCGGTGCATTAACTATTTTTACGAAAAAATATAAAAATTAGTTAGGTTAAATTATTTTTTTTTTAAATCCTATTAGTCTTCATGACATGTCCAGACAAAGCATGACAATGAATTGTAAGTCAGGAACAAAACGAGACAGTAGCTGGTGGCACCGCTTTGGATAAAAAAGAACTTTGGAACACGTCCAAAAAGGTTGGCAGGCTGTGACGAGAAAAGTTAAAGGGAATTAACAAAAAATCTAGTGGCATTCATTCGTTGTTATAGTGCGTCAATTCAAGTATATTTATTTTTGCTACTTCATGAAAAAATATTATTAAAAAAAGTTTCAAAAATATGTCATATATTCGTAACATTTTTAAAGTGTTATTCCACACTTTGGAATATGTATGACATATTTTTTTTGTATATAATTGAGGTAATTTCAGGCTTAAGATTATTTATTTTGTATGTGACTGTAAAACCGACTGGTTGTGGGTTCGATCCCCACTCAAGGAAATGAAATATTTACTTAAATTTATATTTCCATTTCTTCTCTCTGGTCTCAAGGCAAAGCGCGGCGTTGAGTTCTGCCACTCAACACGCAATGCCTCCAGAATTCGGCAGAAAGTGGGGTAAGTAGTGTCTTAACACTCTGCCTACCCTGCTGTGTGCGGGATACAGCGTGCATCAGATTTTTTTTAAAAAACATCTCGAAAATTGGGAAAAAATTGAGAATGAAGTGATTTAACATTAGATTTTCTCTTTTCTGCATAATCATACAAAACTCACCAAAAGCCACATTTACACTTTAAACCCGTAGTTTTCTAAGTAAGAAAAAAACACTCAAAAGTTTCTAAAAAAGGCACGCGGTCGCCAGTTTCTATTTATTAAATAACACTAATAAAACCTTTTAAGCTAATTTCAAGGTTTCGAAGCCGTTCTAATGGCGTTACTGTGTTAAGGGGTCGACTTTAGAGAACTTTAGATCGAAATGAACATAAAGATCCGTTTTGTTTAGAGCGTAATGGAAGAAATTTTTCGACCAAACAAACCTTTACAAATTCTTTGCTGTGGATTTCTAATAAGTTTAACTTAAATAGCTGTTTTGATTTAATTATTATGTTGAATGTCAGCGCAAATTAGTAGATAGTTGATAGTGTTCACTTATAAATGTATTTCTTGATTATAATGACATATTTTTAACATTTTTAAATTATTATTCTACACTTAGGAAAGAAAGATATTTTTTTTAATTACGAGCGTAGCGAGATTTGAACCCGCGCCTCTTCGATACCGTCCCAGCGCTCTGACCATATGTTGTGATCAAGCTACGTCGAATTGTTATTGACCAACTATATACTACTGCATGAAACAAGATAGTCGAAGAAAACATAATGAAAAAGATATTTCGTTCTCCACTCTCTAATAAATGCCAGAACTCAACTGCCATTGATTTTATCCCAAGTAACAAAAAAAATATATTAAATCCAGGCCAGTCGTGGCGCAGCGGCACGAAGTGTGACTGTAAAACCGACTGGTTGTGGGTTCGATTGCCACTCGAGGAGGATGAAATATTTACTTAAATTTATATTTCCATTTCTTCGCTCTGGTGTCGAGGCTAAGCGCGGCGTTGAGTACTGCCACTCAACATGCAATGCCTCCAGAATTCGGCAGAAAGTGGGGAACGGAGTGTCTTAGCTTAACACTAGGTTCCCTCTGCCTACCCTGCTGTGTGCGGGATACAGCGTGAAGCTGATTTATTTTATTTTTTTTAAATATAATCATTGTCCCGACTAAAAATCGAAGCCCCACTACACTATTATGACCTTAAATTCTGTCTTGGATTTGAAATATAGCAATACTTTTCTACTGTAAGAGCTGTTTATCTGGCAATGCAGTCGACTAAAACCTAATCTAAATTCTAGTCTCTAATCTACAAAGAATATCTTGAGAAAAGTAAATCTTCTGTACGTTTCTTCTTTTGTGTGACTTTTGTGTGTGTGAAATTTATAATTTTAAATAGACTTAAATCTTGTATATTAATATAATAATATAGTCAAGTCTTAAGTAATGCTTTCAATTTTATTCAGAGTTCATTCCAACTTTATTGCAAGCGTTTTTAAATGTAAAGGTTGATATAAAAAAATACTTAAAAATTTACATCACAAAAATAATTTTATGAGAAAATAAAATTAAAATGAACACTTTTGTTAAGAGTAAGTTGTAATAATATTACTGAAAAAGAAACTATGATATAAAATAAAAAAAAACCTAAAATTTCTTTGTAGACATAAATAATGTTAAAAATACAAGCTATTCTTAGTATTATATAGATATACAATATAGCTTTCCACACTTGGGCCCAAAAAGAATGCTTTAACAACATGGAATCCCAAAAAGAATGCTTTAACAACATTTTAGTCTATTTTGTTACTTTGTTTTTTTTTTTATTTTACGCATATAGCCCGGCAGGTAGAGTGGACCTAGTGTTATGACACTCCGTTCTCTAAATTCTTACTTTTGTTGAAGAAGTGGACTTATTTTCTTACCAGAACGAAGAAGTAAATGCCTGATGGAACATGGAAATCTAATCTTAAGACACAGTTCGCATTAAGACTACTTCCATTTCCACTTTCCGCTGAATTCTGGAGGCATTGTATATTGAATGGTGGAGCTCAACGCTACGCCTTGCCTCGATACCACAGCGAAGAAACATGAAAAGAATTACGAGTGGAGATTGCAGCCCACAACTCATCGCATTTAGAGTCGCACGCTTGTCCACTGCACCACGACTGACCTTTTTTATAAGTTTGAGAAATTTTATCATTAACGTCCTCTATCCAACTAAATTACACTGCTAGGCCCATAGATATAAACCTTTTTAATATTCTCCTCATAAAAATGACACCTACAAAAACTCAGTAACACGTACATATTAGTTGTATAAGAGTCAAAGCCACGCATGGCCGAGCGCTGCCCGTCGCGTTATGAAGACAGTCGGCCATGATACTGGCGTTATATTGCAATCAACTCGATGGTCAACCTTTTCGGTTCAGTGGAAGTTATTTATAAACCTTAGCTAGTATGAAGTTGATGATGTTTAAGTTTAATCAAATTCACGTTGAATTTTTTTTTTTGGATAGATAATGCTAATTTGTTTTCTTTTTTTCTTTACTAGGTCTACTAATAATATATACAATAAATACGAGTATACAATAGTACCAGTGCAAATTGGACTTGCCCAATTTCAGAATAGCGGGTCAAAGGGAAGCACAATTTTTAAAAATGTATGCATCAGAACAATACAATTTATGTAAAAATTTTGAACATAAGTTTACTACTTGTATTCGATCATACTCATGTGAAAGAGCATTTTTTAATTTCTTCCTGTAATAAAACAAAAAGCGGCATTGAGACACGCCATTCTCTTGAAAATTGTGCTGAAAGTAGTCTTAGCACTAGGGTCTCTACCATATGTGAAACACTGATTGGATCTAAAACCAACCTCACTATTCAAAAAGTTGTAATCCAACTTTCAAATCAGTATAAATATAAATTTAATTTTTTCAAGATTTTTTTCTTTATTTGTATTATACATAAGCTCAAAGTAAGTTTTAAGTAACCGTGCTCAATTTCATAACTGTAGGTCCACGAGTATCCTAAAAGTTTTGTTTGTAAATTTCATTCAAAATACATAAATAACAATGCATATATGATAGTATCTTTTGAGTGCGTTGACTTTAAAAGCTCGATTTTTTCTGTGCTTTAATTAACCGAGAATTAATATTTGATATCAATTTCATCTTGAAGCGGAAGTATCTCTCCAGTAAGGCTGTGTCTTAAAGCATTTTCAGTGTGTGCACTAGTATGTCCGATGCATTTTTTTCTACTAAACCAGGAATAACCCACAACCGTCCCATCCGTACCATCTGTCACCAGTTCTACTGGGGAATGTCCCACCATATAAAAATGTTCAACTAATCTGCGCCAGTAATGTCACACGAGCACGTTCTGCTTGCTTAGATAAAGGGATTCCTAGTTAATACTGCATGGCCGTCGTATAGAGCCAGCGTGCCTGAGATAGGAACAATGAGAGAATTATTGGAATACTGAAGCTTACTATCCATAATATTAGGTTAAATAGTTTGAATTTATTTTATAATGGAAGCTTCAAGTAATACGATTAATATTTCATTTCATTATTATGTTTATTATCAATTAAGTAATGTGACTATTAAGCGTAAGGTCGTGGGTTTATTCCCATTTTGTAATAAATCTTTACATGTAAAATATGGATGTTTTTCTGTGTGTAAACTTTTCAACATGAAATATTTTTAATAGTATTATTATACTGTTTTCCTAATAAACGTCGCTTCTACAGTTGTATAAAGTTTTTGCAATGGCTAATTTAATATAGATGCGCATGTCTGTCACTTTTTTAGCTTAATACTGTATTTCACACACAGCAGGGTAGGCAGAGGGAACCTGAAAACTTAGTGTAAAGACACGCTGTTCCCATTAATACACTTCCATTCCCCACATTCCGCTTAATTCTCAAGACAATTCGGAACTCAACGCCGAAAACGCAACTTGAAGTACTCTCTAACTTTAAAAAAACATAAAGAATAGGTTGACACTTTGTCGGCTACAACAAAAAAAAACCACCGAGAAGTAGTAATAGGAGTTTACATTTATATTTCATAGATAAAGGAAGTATTTAAACAAGACTACAAGGACCATAAATAGTGATACCACGCATATATCAGTCGTTACTGAGGTCATTTGCATTAGTTAAGCATATTCTAATGTACGTTTAAATACGATAGCTTTACTTCATGTTCTTAGAAGATGTTTTTGTATTGTATATCAAGAACCGTTTTTAAGGGAAGTTGAATGGAAAAGAATATAATCGACGTATTAAACCAGTCGTACCGCTGGGGTACAAGAGTGCGATTGTAAATGCGACGGATTGTGGGTTCGATTCCCACTTGATGAAATGAAATATTTAATATTCGCATTTCCTCGCTTTGGTAACGAGGTAAAGCGCAGCGTTAAGTTCGACCACTCAACATGCTATGCCTCCAGAATTCGGAGGAAAGTAGAAAACGGAAGTGTCTTAATGGATAAGGAGTGTCCTAACAATAGGTTTCCTGGTTCCCTCTGCCTACCCAGCTCTGTGCGTGATATAGCATGAAGCTAAAACACAAAATATATTAACGTAGTTAAATAAATAAGCATTTAAATATAAAAAATCTTGAAAATTACGCGGAGATGAGGTATCTTATTATTTTTTTCCCTATTATCTCCTAGAAAAAGAGGACAGTTACTTTTTATTGCGCTTTTTACCCTTAAAGGCTATATGGGTGTAAAAATGTAAAATGGAGACTTAACATGCAAAATAGAGATATTTTTTTGAATTATGAGTCTTCGAAACTAGTAGTAACTAATATCTATGTAAATTTAAATTCATAGCTGTACTACCATCTGCCTATGAGCCGACTGACGAAGAGAACTTATTAGAAGAAGCAATTCATCAAGATGATCTTCAAAGTGTTGACGATTGAAAAGAACTTTTGCTCCTTCTCTACGAGATCACTTTGTAAAAGGAAGTAGAAAAAAAATATTTGAAAATGATGAGAGACTAAAAGTTTCCTGAGAATTTAAAGATTTTTTGTCACATTTGTGAGGAAAAAATTGATATATTTTTTATTGTATATGTATATATATTTTATAAAGTTAGCCAGATTAAGGGTAACATATTATACTAAACGACAATAAAAACTTTTGATTTGTATTTAGATTTCATTTTGTTGTAAAAAAAATATTATGGCCCAATTTTGTATAGTCAGCTGCTTCAGTCATATTTTAAATGAAACCGTTTTAACCGGATTAATCTTCGAATAGTAGACGGTCTACCCGTGACCACAGACTACTGCAAAGTGTCCGAAACGTCGGATTTCCAAAAATGTATAATATTAAATATACGCGATTAATCCGGTTAAATAGTTTCATTTAAAATGTGTAATAAACGTAAAAATCAAAGAACTTATTATGCTTAAGACATATTTTCAAAGATTTTTTTTTGTATTTTTTATGAAAATATATAGGTACAAATAACTACATACATTTATTATCAAAGGTCCAAAATAACCTGTTAAAGTAAGTAGTTCACAATTTCTAATAGTTCATCAATAATTTAATTACTTTTAAAAATAAATTGTTTTTACACCCATTATAGTTTGAGTGGGTTATGTAATTCATTAAAGCTATAGAAGTAGTGAAGAATAGAAGGTCGTGGTCCAGTCAGGAGAATAAATTATTTACTATATTCATTTCCTCTGGCGACAAGGCAAAGCACAGCGTTTAGTTCCGCCACTCAGGACAAAGTAGGGAATGGAGCAGACACACAACACACAACAGTGTTGTGTTCCCTCTGCCTACCCTGCTAAAATGCGGGATACAGCGTGAAGCTAATAAATGCGAGAATCAAAATACAAAAAAAAACTAAGATGTAAAGTTCAAAGTACATTCGATCATTCCTTTCTTCACTTTCCTATTTCCTTACCTACATGTGATAAGAATCTATCAGCATCTCATTTATCAAACCCTTTGACTTAACCGAAAAGGGGTATTTTTTCTTATCTTTTCCCGTAATGTCGGTCATTGTGTGTTGGCATACGGAAATGTGGCCTTAGGTGCCATTTGCAATAACAATTCACAAGTTTAATATTTATATAACTGTTTTTTTAGGTTCACGTTTTATTCCGGACATAGCACAGAAGGCCTGGGGACCTAATATTAATTTTCCGCCGAATACTGAAGGGATTGCGTGGCCAACTTAAATACAGCGAAAAATCTACGAACATATTAAATATTTCATTTCCTCGAGTGGGAATCAGACTCATGACATAGCATAGTATATTGAGTGGCGAAGCTCAACGCTACGCGAAGAAACATGAAAAGAATCACGAGTGGGGATTGCAGCCCACAACTCATCGCGTTTAGAGTCGCACGCTTGTCCACTGCGCCACGACTGACCTTTTTTATAAGTTTCAATATATTATAGTAGTTTATTTAATTCTTTTTTATATTCGTTTACAAGTGCATTCTTATAACTCTGCACCGCGACTGGCGATAATTAAAAAAAAACAAAAAAAAATGCTTTCGGCTACTTTTCATACGTCTTTTAAATTGCAGTAACAAAATGTATTATAACATTCTATTTCAAAGGAAACCGCCCATTTTTTAAGTTTTATCCTGAGCCAGGAAAACTAAACCGATTAATTCTCCTGTGTTTAATTTGAACTACGCCACGACTGCTGATGTAGTGACATATGTTTAAAAATTATATGTAAAAAAAATGTATTGAAAAATGAAATGTAACACAAAAACAAAAAGAATATAAAATCAGAATTTCTTTCAAACTTACATCAGTAACTATTGCTTTTCTTTTCAAACTTTACCTTCATTTGAATAGATTTCTGTTAAGATTGTGTTAACTTTGGTGAAGATTTTATTTTTTTCTTATTATTTCAGTGGTTGTTGTGGACTAACATGAATTTTCAACTTTTTTATATGGTTCCGAAAAAATCAACCCTTACAGGATAACTTTGTTGTACGTCTGTCTGTTAAGATTATTTATTTCGGAATTAAGCTTGATTATTTATTTTCTAAGGAGGAGAAGGAGGAAGAAGATGGATGGATAGAGTAAAAAAAATACGAAAAGTAAAAATTCACACATATTTCATAAAAACTATCTATAATCTTGTATTTGTTGTTTATTTCAACCAACCTTAAATCCAAAAAATCATACTTCCTGTTGACCTAAAATAATAAAGTTAGTACGGAACAGTCGATGGCCGGGTCTGACTGTGCAGCATAAGCGAACGAAATATCTTAATACCAAATTCCTTCTATCTATCCTGTTATGCGGGAAAAAGCGTGAAGATTTCTTCATACTTACAGTATTATCAGCACATAAGCGTTCACGTACAGCAATGACAGATTCTACAGATATTAGCTCCATAGTCACGGGTCGGATCTCAAAGAAGCTGTGACACGATTCAACTATTTTAAGATTCTAAATAGGGTTGCCGCTTAAAGTTCGAGTTTCTTGGCTTCCTAGCTTGATAATAATACTGACATAAAACGGCAATACTTACATAGTTATATTAGTACGAGTTGCTTATTATTATTATTTTTAATTAGATGTGTTAACAGAGTAATGTTTTGAGAATTCAACGTATTATGCTAAAAAATATATATTATTTAATTATATTTATTTTAATAGTTTTATATATAAATTAATTACAATTTATTTTTAATTTAACATATTCACAACTTTTCATTTATATAATTTGTTCGAAATTTATTATTAATTTTAAATAGGGTTCAAAAATCAACCACTCAGACAGCGACAGTGCCCCACGCTCCGCCACAAGTGATGGAGTGAACGATCATCGAGAGCTGTCGGCCGCAGCCGCGCCCGCCTCACGCTCAGGGCGCCGCGCCACGTCTCCTCATCGCGGCTGGCACGATCTCACGTGTTATGTGGATCTCGTGAAGAGCTTACTATAGAAATGATCCTATGAAGTAAGGTCTTAAATATGCCGGCGAAATTTTTTAGCCTGAGTCTGTGCGAGAAAATTTAGCCAGCGCGATTCAGGAATCGTCCAATATAGCACATTGCCATCTAGCGATAGTAACGGGTACTAAAGTTTGAACGCCATCTAGGTAACAGATTGTGTATCGTATAATAAGAAAAGTTTGGCTTACTGTTGTTTTAACCGGTTTTAGGATGTTAATCATTTCTTATCAGCTTCACACTGTAACTCACATAAAGCAGGGTATTTAGAGGGAACCTACTGTTAATACACTGCGCTTCTCACCTATTAAATAATAAGGCAACCGAACGAGAATGTATGAGAGATGTAGAGTCCATTTCATTGATTGATTATGTATAACTCATAGAGAACTGCTACTTTTAATTGGGTCACCAACATTTAATGTTCAATTTCTGCTTTACGCTGTATCCCGCACACGGCAGGGTAGGCAGAGGGAGCCTAGTGTTAAAACACCCCACTTTTCGCCGAGTTCTGGAGGCATTGCGTGTTGAGTGGCGGAAGTCAACGCTGCGCTTTGCCTCGATACCAGAATGAAAAAATTAAAATATAAATGTTAATAAATATTTCATTTCCTCAGTGGGGATCGAACCCACAACCAGTCGGTTTTACAGTCCTACATTGTGCATCACTTAATCTAGAAAAAAAAATGAGAAGTAAATAAATAACATTGTATCTTACCGTCCGTACCGTAACAACGTAAGAAAGCAAAAGCAGATAAAAAACAATACAGAATTAGTTAATTATTACAGGATCAGAAAAAGCGTCGCTGATAACTTACCATAAATTTAAGTAATTTCGAAAATAAAATTCATATTTATACTTAGTAAATAACAAAAATGGCTCTCCTGAGTAACTTTGAAATAATTCAAAAGTAAAGTCGCTAAAGTATATTATGTAGGTATATTGAGTGGAACGCGGAACATTCTTCATTGATTACGGTGAAAGAAAATTGTACTGTAGTATAACATTAAAAATTCTTTGGATCATAAATGAACATCTCAATGTTCTTGAGAATAATGTTTGTGACTGTTTTATACTTATTTAATAAAATGTATGTTTTATAGTTATTTTGTAAGTACGTACATACTCTACCTATGAATTAAATATAAAGAAGGTTATGTCTACTGTAATTACTTGTAAGTACTAAAAAAAATTTGTTTATTTTTATTCTTTTAGCTTCTACCTGTATCCCGCATATAACAGCATAAGCAGAGGGAACCTATTGTTCAGACGTTCTATTTCTCAGACTCCGCCCAATTAGACGGGAAAGGAGTATCTTAACATTAGGCTGCCTCTAACGCCTACCTTGCTTGATGCGGGATACGAATGCGGGATGAAAATAAATAAAAAGAAAAAAATAACAATTATAACCCTGACAGGAGACCACAATTTTTTTACAAGCAAAAGTTAAATTTTATTTATTATATTACTTACTTAAAGGTTACAGAAACTAAAAGATTTTTTTTTCAATACTATCACAACGTTCACAGCGTTAGCCCTACAATTTCAAATGGTATATACTTCAAGTTATATTGATCAATTAAAACTTGAACGTAAGATAGCCATAGAGAGTAGAGACTCATGAACGGTCTTACTAGTTACAATGAGCTCACATTGTTATTCCTGTAATGGTTGCGTTTGGCTTGACTTAATAGAAAGTCGACTGCGTTTCATTATTTATTTATAGTGGAAATAATTATGTAGTTTTTGGATTTATTTATTCATATTAAGACTCAGATTTGTTCATATTAAGATAAGACTATTAAGACTTAAGTATATTGAGATAAAATAGGTTTATAAAAATGTTTCGTTTATTTTACTTCATGTAAGCTTCACTTTTTAGCTTAGCCTATATTTATATTCACACTTTTTTTTAGATCGTTTAAGAAAAAGCACTTTTCATAACTTAAATTATTAAAGAAATTAAGATCTTGCAAATTCAAAAAGATTTTTTTGAGCAGTAAAGGCGGCTTTCTTTTCTAAAGTTTTGTCTGTACTGAATGCAGTATATATATATATATATATATATATATATATATATATATATATATATATATATATATATATATATATATATATGTCAGATACATCTAAAAATATATAAAAAATATTATATATTTTTTAGATGTATCTGACAGACACAAACTCGATGGGCTTATCAGTAAGTTTTCACAAAAATGACTCGGAAAGAACACAGAACCCCCATGAACCCGGAGTCGGTCCAATTTAATCCAAGTCCAATGCGTAATGGCTCCATAGATAACATAAAAAAGTTTTACTATTTTTATTATACAAAGAGCCTAAGCTCTATATTTTATGTAATAAGCATCTCGGAATGTCGTCTTTTATCTTCGAGCTCATCACGTCACCTGTCTATTGATTTGTAACCTAATTTACGTATCATTCCAAAGTTTCATTATAATGAAAAAAATAAAAACGCAAAGTAAAGATTATTGTACATAATTAAAAAGAAGCGCGTTAAGCGCTTCTATATATAAGAAGAAGTAAATAAAACCACGTTAATAATATAGTAAGAAGAAAAAAATAAATATTGATATGTACAAAAGTACGCATTTCATTGATAAAGTAAAGATGTACCCAATTAATAAAATAAAAATATACGTGTTTTTGATCATTTGTAATTTTTTTTTGTTAGATTAGGAGAAGTTCTTGTGTTAAGATACTCTTTTCTTCTCTCTCAGCTCAAATTTAGAGCTCAGATACATTGCATGTCAAATGGCAAACGGTCACTTCAAAGCTAAACAAACACCATGTTTATTTTGGGCTAGGATGGCTTCAAGCTCTATATAATATTCACTAATATGCTTATACAAGACTAGACGGCGCGCGCGGCTTCGCCCGCTTATTTGCACCGTTAGGGGTGAATTCTAAAAAACCACGAAACACGTGTTCAATAAAATATTTTTAACAGTATGAATTTAATTTTTTATAAAAATCGGTGGCGATTTAAAGATTTTTCCATATAAACTTTCAACCACTTATTTGAACCCTTAGGGGGTGAATTCTAAAAAACCATGAAACACGTGTTCAATGAAATATTTTAAAGAGTCTGAATTTCAAATTTTATAACAATGGGTGCTGATTTAAAAAAAATCCATACAAACTTTCAACCCCTATTTCATCCCTTAAGGATTAAAATTTTTCAAAATCCTTTCTTAGTGGATGTCGAGATTATGAAAATAAACATGTGTCCAAATTTCACGTTTCTACGCACAGCGGTTACGGCTGTGCGTGCGTCTTACCTCAGTCAGTCAGGTACATGTCCTTTTATATATATAGATAAGCATATTAGTGAATAATACATACCATAATTCAGGGGCCGCCGTAGCGCAGGGCGCAGGCAATGCGTGCAACTATGAACGCGACTATTGTGGGTTCAATTTGAATTCGGGGTGAAATGAAATATTTAATATTTTTAATTTCACGCTATGGTAACGACACACAAAGCGCGGCGTTTAGTTCCGTTACTCAACACTGAAAGCCTCAAGAATTCGAAGAAAGTGGAGAACGTAAGTGTATTAATGGGAAATAGAGTGTTTTAACTCTAAGTTTCCCAATTCCCTCTATCTTTCCTGCTAAGTGCGTGAAGCTAAAAAAAATATTTATAAGTGTTTTTACAGTTATAAATATTTTTAATTGTGTAAATCACTGTAAATTTATTATAATAAAACTGAACATCAAATGAAATCCAGCTTATCATATTTCAGTCATGACGATTCCACAAAAATGCAAATGGTACTTCGTCAATCGTAACTCATAGCAACAATACCTCGATAAATGTACAACAATGATCGAACCCACACTCATAAATCACAACAATAAATAACTTTACACTTAAAAAATTCACCATTAATTCTGGAGCAATGTCGAACTCGCGGCTGTGGCAGTTAAATAAAAATTGCAATAAAAAGAACGTAAAACATCAACATGGCTGACATGCCAAAGGTTATAGTTTGCTTTAAAAACGAAATTTCAGCAAACGTATTTTCTGAGTACAAAATGGTCCTCATACTGTTGTCTTTTTTGTTGGCATATGAGAATTTAGTTTTTGGAAATTATTTTAGTTTAAATAGTACTTATTTCGATAGCAAGTATGAATTAAAGCGTGTAAACGATGGACCTACGCCTATATACTTTGATTGGAGAGACAAAAACATGGTATCCCCGATAAAGGATCAAGGGAAGTGTAATGCGTGTTGGGCGTTTAGTACAGTTGGTAAATGTTGAAGATAGATTTTTTAGTGATATCGTTTTTATTGAGTTTTTTTTTTATTAATATATTGTAAATAGCCATCAATTTAATTCGAAATGACGGAAAGAGGAACGGAAGTGTCTTAATGAGAATGGAGTATCTTAACACTAGATTTCAAGGTTCTTTGTACCTATCTACTATGTGCGGGATACAGCGTGAAGCTTAAATTATAATTAAATAAAAAATGTTGCAGGAAAAGTGACTCCAATTTTCTAAAAGGAAACTTTAAAAATAAATAAAACGCTAGTCTATTGTTTAATTTACAAGGTTCCTTTACTTTAAATATATGCAAATATGAACATTTTAATGATTTAAATTCAAATCTAGAACCATTGTAAATAGATACATACATACCAACGGCACCACAAGGATCAACGATCAAGGACTTGTTTCTTTTTTATATTTTCTTTATATATTCTTATAGGCTCTTTGAAAATTTTACAGATATACAAAATAATCCTCTTTGTTACACATATTTCAGCCAATATTGAAAGTCAAATAAAGATACATTATGGTCGTGAGGAAACGTTATCCGAACAATTTCTTATAGACTGTGATGGAGGAAGAGTAGGTTGCAAGTCTCAAAGCATACTAGAAACTTATGCGTAAGTTATATATTCGGGATATGTCCGTACTTAAATTATATACTATATATAATGATGATAAATGTAATATAAAAACATTTAAACCATATTAGAAATGCGGACACAGGATATCTATATTTAAAAAATATAAATAGAGCATGAGGCCAATCGTGGCGCAGAGGCACAAAGTGCACTGCAAAATCCACTGATCTGGTGTAAAGGCAAAGCGCGGCGTTGAGTTCCGCCACTCAACACGCAATGGGGAATGGACTGTCTTAACACTAGGTTCCCTCTGCCTACACTGCTGTGTGCGGGATACAGCGTGAATTTCGGCTGTCTCATAAGTTTTGCCGAATTTTTCTAGGCATCGCATGAGTGGTGGAATTCAGCGCCGAGGTTTTGCTTTGGTGTCAGAGCGAAGAAATTAAAATATTCATAAATACATTATTTCCCCAAGTGGAGGTGAAATCCACAACGTGATATACAATAAAAAAAATGATCAATACTCTTTTTACAGGCGAATAGTGAGTAAACTCGGTGGAGTACTTCGTGACGATGACTACGACTCGTATAGGGGTAAACTGGGGACGTGCAAATGGCACGGAAGGCCTAAACCCGTGCCAGTAACGGGTTTCAGAAGGGTACCACCATATGCCGCCGCCATTAAAGATTATATATATCATTACGGGCCAGTTTCAGCAGGTAATGTACCTTGAAAGTAATTGCATATATGTATGTGTACTTATTTTACATTTTCAGGCCGTCATTTATAGCTATCCTAATATTTGTTTTCAGTTTCACGCTATATCCCGCATTTAGAACGCTAGGTATAGAGAACCTAGACCTTCGCATTTAGAATGCTAGGCAGAGGGAACCTTCCTTCGGATTTTTGAGGCATTACGTGTTGAATGGTGAAATTCAACGCCGCGCTTGGCCTTGTTACCAGAGCGAAGGAATGAAAATATTAATTATATATTCTGAATTCTACTAAAATTATTTCTTCTCCTTGCCATCATCTGTGTGCCGACGATTTGAAGTTGTATCGTGAACATGGCTATTTCAAGTAAAAGCCAAGAAGATCGCGTTCAAAAATTACGATCAAACTACTAATATAAACTTAAAGTGAATAAGCAGTAAAAATCTAAGAGTTAAATCAGTTGAGATTCGTTGACTGGTGTTCTGAAATAGTTAGCTGGAAGAAATATATTTTTTTGAGATAAATTCACCGTCTCCGTCTTCATTTCTGTAATTTTATTTACTTACATATACGTATGTGTAGGTTTAATATTTTTTAGAAAACAAAAAAATGTGAATGTAGCGGAACTTGAACCCGCCTTTTGGGAGAGGCATTAAAATTTTTATATATTTTCTAAAAAGTATTTTTCTTTCCTCAGTGTGGAAAAACATTTAGAAAATATAATAAAATTGTAGGTTTCTTTTTTACTTTAACTCACCATCTAATTTAAATATTAATTATCCAGGTATAAACTCAGAATCAATGGATAGATATGATGGTGGAATTGACGAACCTACGGAAGATCAATGTCCTTCAGATACCCTAAACCACGCAATTTTGATTGTTGGATATGGTCTTTATGGTATGACCAACTGCCAAATTAACATTTACATTTTACATTTAATTTTACGCTTTATCCCTAACGGGGTAGTCAGAGAGAACAAAGCGCCAAACGCTACGGTCTCTACATACCTCTTTCGCCTCGTCCACTGTCATCAACCTCTTCATACATATCCTCCGGGGGTTCTCACGGCTTTTTACGTGATCTTCCTCCGATATCTTTGATATTTTGCTTTCGAAGGTCAACCGAGGTCTCTCCTTACCTCTCTTACTCACTTTTCTATCATAAATCTTTTTTGCCATTCTTTCATCAATCATTCGTTCATTGTCATTCAGTGTCATTCTGTGTACCTCTTCATTTCGGATATCAGCTAAGCTGACTCCGCATATCCTACGAAGAGATCGCATCTCCACGGCATTCATCTTTCTTTCATTCTTCTTTTGTAATACCCAGGTCTCGCTGCCGTATAACAACGTCGGTACCAACTCTGCATTGTGTACGGTCAAACTGACTCATCAATGCAGCTAAGGCACTGTTAACCCTGTTAACGGCAGCAATACACCTTTCCACATCCATCTCGTATCTTCCATCTCCATTGAACAAACTTCCCAAGTATACCGCTTCATTCATTTGTTCTAATATCTTACCATTTACACTGATATTGCATTCGTCGTATACGATACGTCGTTTCATAATCTCGTTGCCAAATTAACAATTTCCTTTTATAGATTCATGAACCAGCCCGCGACAGAGTGGATAGAGAGAATCTGCGTTAAATCACTCTAAAGCTGTCGTGGTGCGGGATTCGATTCACAGGATAGATAGAGATATTAAATGGGGAGATATTAAATGGGGAACTCTATCGCCAGTGGGGGAAAACAAATATAATAATTTCACTGAATTGTAATCGAAACCGCAACCATTGCACAAAATGAAAAATATTATATGTTAAAAAAAATAATTATATATTTAAAAAAAAACATTTTCAGTGGATCCAAACGGTACTAACACTCTACCCTACTGGATAATCAAGAACTCCTGGGGCAAGGACTGGGGTGACAAAGGATATTATTACCTGACTATGAAAGGAAACGCCTGTGGCATTACTAATGACGTGTCCATAAGTATAGTGAATTAACAGTAGTAATAATCCTACCATACTAAATATTGCTGGCATCGACTAATATAAGTACTTATTTGTATATATATAAAGTATATATATATATATATATATATATATATATATATATATATATATATATATATATGTAAAATAAATGATTAATTGTATATTACACATATCATTTATATTTTTGTTACATAAATGAAATATTATTATATAAATAATATTATTTTTGACGTTCCGGAAATCTATTTTTTTAGTCAACAAAAACCGGAGAGCTTTTCAACATTAACAAAAAAAAGGGAAAGGGAGAATTTGAATCTAAAAAGATATAAGCTTGTAAAACAGTGGACTAAAATAGGCCATATTATGTTTAGTGGACTAAATTAGGCCATATTATGTTTCTTAACAAGGCACTTAATACTTGTAATTTATAAAAAATATTTATTAATTTCGTAGCATTAAAACAGTCAGCTTCACGCTGTATCTTGAACATAGCAGTGTAAGCAGAGGAAACTTTATGTTAAGACTTCTCTTTAGTTATATAAGCCTAAATGATCAAAATAATCCGAAAAAGAATAATAAGTAGAAAAAATTATTAGAAAAAAATATGTAACTAATTTAAATGAACAAAAATAATAAGCAAACGTAACCAAAGTAAAATATTAATAAAAAAAACTAAACAAAACCAACTACATTATCAATATTTTCAAAGTATTGTACAATAAATATTTAAAAGTATAAAATTAAATGTGCTTTGTTTTTGCAAGTGCATGTGGTTATTTACATAATACTCAAATACAATAAAAAATAACACAAATACAATAATTAATGAAAATCTAACTAATCTACTACTCGAATAAGCGAAGAACCAAAGAAAAATATAAATTAATAATAATGAGAAAATAACCACATAAAAATTACACTAACACTTACATAAAAATTACAATATTAACAGTAGAACGAAAATGTGGTGGGTCATATAAAATATATATTTTTTAATCTAGGTGAAATGCTAAAGTTGACTATTATATTTATTTTGATACAGATTGAATACGAAATTATAGAAAATTCATTAGCAATAATCTAAAAAAAAAATTATATACTAAAATTTATTAAAATTAAAATTAAATATATTAAAAGTATATTAAAATGGTTACTGTGGCTCAACCTTCAGATATAAACATACATCATCGTAGACTTTTTAATAGATATTTTAAAAGACAATATTTTTGTAAAACATAGTTTTATATTTCTCATAAAGTTGAGTCAGCGCACGCCACGTAAGCGTTCAGGAAGCTTATTTTGGGCGACCTTTTCTTAAAACGACATAAGCCATTGTTGCCTAGCAACGGTTGCTTAGCGACGGTTGTTATTAATATGGCAGAATAAATTACATGTCAAATTGAAACGTATTTTAATATTTTAGTATATATCAAGAATATAACAAATATGAGAAAAAAAATAACCTATGTTCACCCGAAGATCCTCAAGTATTTTATCACAATTGAATTATTAGCGGTTTGGCCTTGATTGTGTAAAAGACAGACAGACAGAGTTACTTTCGAATTTATAATAAAGGTATGGATATACCAGTTCTTTTCTTCTTTTTCCGTGACGACCTACATAAAAACAATAGCGTCCCTTTCATTTTCATACTTATAGAAACAAAGGTCAATACACGAACAACTCTCAATACGATTTGTTTGTGTTAGAAATAAAGTATCAAGTTTTTTGGATGTGGACCAAATTACTAACAACGTCTAAATTGTGGTCTCAACGGACAAACTTGTCTTTCAACGATTAGGAAACTTTTCTTTTGTCAATCCAGGGTTCAGTTTTATTTATATAAAATACCTACAAATATCCAAATAATCTTATGATTATCTGGATATTTGAACGGGAAAGTTATTTACATAACCATCTTAGCCTCAAAAATATTATTTCACGAAACTTCCACTCCATTTTAATTTCGCGCATCGAATATTATTTTCAATTAATCTCTTCATAGTTCGCTGACTTGTTTCTCATTAAAATATTGCATTAAGCAGATAGTTGAGCCCGGCTTAAGGTATATTCTGTAAGTATTTTTATTACTGTAGCTTAATACTAACAAATTAATATGTCACTGCCAAAATAAAAATATTTCTTCTTCAAAGGACGGATTTTAACAAAGGAAAATTATATAATTATGTTGACAAACCACGTATATATATATATATATATATATATATATATATAGCATATTTAATATATAGGGCATATATATATATATATATATATATATATATATATATATATATATATATATATATATATATATATATTTGTTTTTGAGCTATACGACGTATCCCGCATATAGTAGTGTAGGCAGACGAAATCTAGTGTCAAGACGTCCGGCTCCCGATTTATTGCCTAGTTTTTGAGACATTGCATGTTAAATGGCGGAAACTCAAATATTTCATACTCTCTCGAGAGTATCGAATCCACAATGGATACAAACGAACATATTATGATATAAAGTTATAAATATTTATGAGTAACACGATTTTATTAAATTGTAAAAATTTTTTGTCGCAAACTTTTCTAATAAAAATACTCCAGCTATTGGCGACGAAATTTCAGTTTCCTCTTCGTCTCTATTCACTGGAAGTCGTCTAAAATATGTAAAAACTTTTGTAGCAAAATTCCAAATGCCATTCTAAGACGATAGACCAATATTTTATTGTTTAGAAACATTTTATTTTCTAAGTTTCGCGCATTATAACGTTTCACGCATCGACAGCATTCCACAGAGTAAAAGTAATACTAAAACACCTAGTGTTAAGATACTCCATTTTCTTCATCCTCTAAATTTTAAATGTTCTTGTAGTAAAATTTCAAAATGGTCTTTTTCATTAGAATTTATGCAATCATGTCGACGGTTGTGGATTTCATTCTCTCTCCGGGACTATACAGTGGCTTCTGTAAGATCTTTACAGATGGGTCCAGAGAGGGCAATACATCAGGGACAGCATTTTACGAAAAAGAAAGAGAAAGAGTTCTCTTCAATACAAAGCTCGATGTACCTCTGATCCTAAAGGTATTCCCGTAGCGTTTAATATTTTAAAATTAATTCATGACTGTGACCAGGAGAATAAATTAATAATTTTACAACGGATTCCTTCACATGTGCATATTTTAGATAACGAAGGAATTTGGCTATTGAACCTGTTTTTTTATGGAAAAGACAAGGCAAACGAGCGTGCGGGTCACCTGATGGTAAGTGATTACCGCCGCCCACGACCCCGTGCAACACCAGAGGAGCTACAGGTGCGTTGCCTGCCTTTAAGATGGATTGGGCGCCGGAGCCCGGTATTACCTGATGCGAAACGCAGTGGCATAAAGCCACTACTTTACGCCGGTTTTAAATGCCGGGGGTGGTAATGACCGGTTCGGTCGAGTCTGCCCATGCGTGTTGACATTGCTGGCGACGTGACTCTACCACACGTACTTTAGTCGCCTCTTACGACACCACCAGTACCAGGATGATCCTATTCTAGGCCAGGATCACACGGCACTAATCCTGTATTTCCTGTTAGTGATTATTTGGTAAGAAATTTGTTTAAGAATAAAATATATATAAATAAGAAATAATATTTTGACCTTTTTAAATAAAAAAAAATAACTATACATAAATAAAGACAATTAACCGTAATATTTATCAGAATGTAAACCAAACAGAGCAGCATGGTCGTTGTAACGACAAAGCTTTTAAACAAAGAAAAAAAAAGTATTGTTACGCACTGTCAAAACGCATCCCTCAGCCCTCAAAACGCATTTGTATTAGTGCACACGAACTGAAACTACTCATAACGTTCCACTACTAGTGCATACGCACTCAAAGTACGCATAACGTACCAGTACCAGTGTACATAGGCTCTGAGCACTCAACACGCACCAGTATTGGTGCACACGCACTCAGAGTACCCAGTAACGTACCCGTACAAGTGCACACGCACTATGATTACTCAAGATACATCAGTTCTAATGTACACTATACAAATGTACATAACACAAATATCTAGTTACTTTAATTTGACCTTGTGAACCACTAATAATGATTAGTTTATAGTACTACAATATACATATGCTGATAGAAAGACCTACATATATATAAATTAATATGATCTATAAATTAACATTTATCATCGGTACCTAGTTGGTATAATCCAACCATTTTGCAATTAAGACACCACAAACGGCAGCTAGCGTGAGTCGTCTAGTAATTACCTCTTACGGCTTCATTGGAAAATGGAAACGTATTCGTTTAAAGAGAATACGCTAATACGCATAATGAATAAGATTATAGACCTATTTTAGTTATTTTCTGGAGAATATTTTTTTGTCTTTGTCTAGACTTAATGTTTTCTATGTCTTTATCTTTGAATCGAGCTTTATTTAAAAAAACTATTTTATAATAACAATCATTTTCAATAGTTGAGTATTTATACAAAAATAAAAGAATAAAGAAAAATCTATAGTAAGAAAAAATTACAATGATATAATTGTCGCAGTCATACTGTTATCAGAATGTACACACTAGAATGTTTACGATATGTATGGCTTTGAAAAAAATATATATATTTCCCCTGTAATTGTCACAACGTAAATCACATAGAAAAAACGTAACGTTGTGTTACGCCAATTAACACGTAATATTTTATTAACTGGCTTACCTCAACGCTGCACTTTATCGTGGTACCAGTGTCAGGAAATGATACTATTTGATGACTCCGAGTGGGAATCGAACTCACAACCGTCACGTGTACAGGCAAGCGCTGGACCGCTGCCAAGGAAGACATGGAACTTAGTTTATAGATACAATTTATCAAATAAATTATTGAGAATTAGCGGTTGCAGAGGTTATTCCGAAATCCTATCGATTTGTAATACTTAGTCTCATAATAGCAAGCTTTCTTGATTGTGTTCAACGAAATTTAATGAATGACAACAGAAAATAGATTTTAATTTAAAATTAAATTGTCTGTTTATGCATTCAAGCACGCTTATCTCAAATACAGCTTAACTGATTTTAATGTAATTTTCATTTTTGTATTTTGGCGAACTTATCTTAAATTTAAAGTGTTTGTTACATTTATATCGAATTATAAGTAAAACAGTTATATCGACATAAAGAATTTCATGCTAAAATATTGATACAAAACTCTATGTTAGGGAATTGAATTATTTTCACTTTCTAGCTTTGATAAAAAAATGCTGCAAAGCGTTCCGCCACTCAACGGACCATGTCTCGAATTGGGCGGAAAACAGAGTACAGAGTATCTTAACTCTATATTCTAATTCCTTACCCTACTACATGCCGAATACTCGTATATCGTAAATAGAATATGTTGTCAGCTTTCCGATGTATTTCGCACAAACGCTATAGGAAGAAGGAAAATAGTGTTAAGTCACTCGGTTATCTACTTTCCGCGGAAATTTGGCGGCGTGTCTAATTGCGAAACACAACGCCGCGCTTTGCCTTGTTACCAGAGTTAGGTAATAATATAATGCTTAAACACTGGTAGGTACACCACTAACAGAGAATGAATAAATAAATTATCAATTTATTTATTCAATCCCATAGAAAGATGAAATCTTTAAGAAGTCTCACTTAGCAAAGATATAAGTAATAAAGTTGTACGACATAATGTAAACTTCTGAACAAGTAGTGAAACTATGAATCTTTGATATTATTTCGTTAATTATTTATTAACTCCCATTTATTTTAGTGATAATTGTTGTAATTGAGTCTCTGCACTCTCTGCGACGCGACGACGCGCAGAGGAACAAGCGAGTGACTGTTTACTGCTGTGGTTTGATTCCCATTTGGGAGAGTTAAAGTTCATTTTCTCGGTCAAATAACAAGGCAAAGCGCGGCGTTGAGTTTCGCTACTCAACACGCAATTCCCCGAGAGTTCGGCGGAAAAGAAATTGCTTAACAAGGGACGGATTATCTTAAATATTAATTTCAGCTCTCGATGTCTCCACGCGATTTCGAGAGAAATCTTGACAGACGAACAGACGGCCAACATAGTGATCCTATAAGGGTTCCGTGTTTACTTTTTGAGTTACGGAACCCTAAAAATATGTGATAACTTAGTATCAAACACATTTACTGAAAATTAATCATTTAAGTTCCGCAATAAGTCTACTCGTAGGCTATCAAGCAAATGCTACACCTGCGGTCACAAAGGTTAGCCGTGAATCCTCCTCATTTATAACGATCCTAAGAATCTGTAAAGTTTATTTTGTTTACTGTAATAAAAATAAAATATCGCCTTGCAATTTTTAATTATTTTTAGTCACAAAATGCCTTATTGTGGCTTGTTTATAAAAAAAATGATATATGGTGTCGCGGACTAAAACAAAAAAAAATCTGACCAGTAGTTCCTGAGATCTTAGCGGTAAGCAAACAAACAAATCCTTCCGTTTTATTATATTAGTATAGATGAAATGAAAATTGATCAAAAGATAATTGAATACTTTTTAGAATTCCGTACCTTTTAAGCAAAGGAATCCTTATGTTAGTGATTTCCACTTTGTTGTCCGTCCGTCCGTTTATCTGTTTGTCTTTCAAGATCCTTTATCTCAGGAACGCTTGGAAATATCGGATTGAAATTCAAATCATATACTTAGATCTAAGGTTCCTTGACTAAAATCTAAATAAATCTTATTTCTACATTTACTTGAAAAATGATATATGTATGTTAGTTATATCACAAAAAATGCGTATTTCGACACTATAAAGGGAATTAAAATTAATAAGGCACTTCCGGTTGACCTAGAATTTTTTAGTTTGCCAGCTGGCATCTACGTGTAGTACTTTTTTAATATATTTTTTATAAAACTATACATTTGCGGTTAAATTTAAAAAAAAATTAAGCTTCATACTGTAGAGCACGTGCTGCAGGCAGGGAGAACCTTATGTTACAACACTCAGTTCCCATTGAGACATTACAGTTCTCCACTTTCCGCCAAATTCTGGAGACATTGTGTAGCGAGTCCCAACTTGTCACGGTTACAGTAGCACGCACGCACCCTTGCGCTACGACTGACTTAAAACTAGAATTAACAAACAATAATAATAATAATAAACCCGCAGGGCAGCTTGTGGCGAGCTGTTGGGGAGTGGCGACCCCACGGACCTGAGTCCTCCGGAGGGGAATTGTAATCTATCCCCCGCCTCTGGCT
>DWMY01000444.1:0-25219 GCA_018249775.1 Heliconius hecalesia formosus
AAAACCATGTTATTATTAACAACTGTGTATAATTCTATAAGCAGTGCCATTTCCGATGCCAATGATAAATTTCCGCCAATGTCGTTGTCGAAGTGGCGGAATCATCGACCACGTTGACAACGACGACGTTAACGTTACAAAAGCAGGCTACAAATATGTAATGTAGAACGGAACTTTGGGTTTTCTTTATATGAAAAATGTTGAGACCACCGTGACGTCATGGTTTGTCTTGGTGTCAACTCGGGAAGTATGAATTATCCCCGTTCTGACAAGACAAAGCGCGGCGTTGAGCGGCGTCGGAATTCAACAAGCATTGTTAAGGCAGACAGAAAGCGGAGAACGTAATATCTTGACGACAGTTTTTCTGAAGACCTACCCTCACCACCTTATACACTACTCTATATTCTTCCTACATAGGGAATGGACATACAACAATATAAAAATAAAACTACATTTATAAATATATACAATTATTATTCATATTTTTCCATTATACAGTTTACAAAGGGGCCGTAATAACGCCGCTATGAGCTATCCATCTTAGAGTGTGTTTCCTCGTACGAATGCCGTACTCGCTCGCGTTACGACCTATTTAGATAACGAAATGTTTATTTGCTCGAATATAATATGCTTTTACTGTGATATGAGGTTGTAAGCTCATTATTCAAAATTATAATTTTTTTTTTGCTAGTTCTTTTGCAAGTAGCAAAAATATTGTGAAATTGTATCTTTCTCAGTTTAACGAATATGTTTAAAGATATAAAAAGTTGAGTTTTACCATTCAACACGCAATTCCTTCAGAGTTCGGTGGATAGGGGGACTGATGTTTTAATTGGAATAGAATGTCTTAACACTAAGTTCCCAGGTTCCCTGTACGGTATACAACGTAAACAACGTGAAACTATAAAACGTTTTGTTTATACTAAAATTTATGCATGTTGTATATCTGACAAGTAGATCTTAATTAAATAATTTTCCGTTCTCTACTTATTGTGGACTTTTAAACGCTTTTATCCTGAGGGAACCCTTTTACAGGTCCACTGCCGATTGGACTCGAGCGAGTTACATATGTGGGGCCCATGGACTGGTAGACCATCCATGACACCAACTAAAATCTCACGGCTCTAGTATTATAGCGCCATATGTTGTCAACCCCGGCAGATTAAGAGGTGAAATCTGCTTTTATTCAAAGAATAGTAAAATTAAGGAATTAAGAGTTAAGGCAATAATGACGCTTAAAATGAGTAAGTTCCGTGTCACTTAAAACTGTGCTAAGACGGAGAATTAATAAATTTATAATTCAGAGATATATGATTTTTTTTCCTTATTTTCCATAAAACCCCACATTTATCATTTGCAAATGCAATTTTGTTAATTTACACACCATATGTCACACACACAATACTCAAAAATTCAACGAGATACATATCCAAAAGTCGTTTGAAAGGTATAGAAATACATATAAACGATCTAAATACAATACACCCCTTTCCGACGCAATTGAGTCACAATAAGACGTAGTTCTAACAAAAATTCATGCCAAATTCCAAAATAGCACACACGTAGTTCTTCCAGTCACTGTATCGAGGGTGGAAACAGCCCCGCAATTTAACACTGTCGTCGGCAGTTCTTGAAAAATGTCACTTAAATTCCCGCTAATATCGCACACGAGATATTTCATTGTGTTAACTCGTTACATTAGTGAGTAATGGAACAGTATTTGCTTTATTTTTATTGTAATATTTAAGAAATAATCGTTCTATTTTTAAGAAATAAGGAGAGAGAGAGAGAGGGAGAGAATTCTTATTAGTATATTTATTGTGGAAAGCTGTAGGCTTATAACGGTTATAGGTACAATATATCACGTTATTCTTTCGTTGTAACCCACATACACAGGTCACAGTTATCTTGGGGACTTAAAATGTGTTATCATATGTCACGTCATGACAAGTCTTATTTTTACATGACTACAGTGCCTTCCAGGGGACTTAAAGTAAATAATTAAAAATGTAGTATCAAAATAGTAGTATCAAATGAAAGAGCTTTCTTAGCACATTTTAAATTTGTAAACATTATTAGCTGTTGCTAACATTATTGTTGCAATCACCTCATAATTGTAAGAATTTATAAAATCACTTCTAAACTAGTTAGATAAATGAAGAGTTGTACTAGGTAGTACTATTAGTAGTAACAAGGTAGTTGTTTACAATATGAAACAATAACACCTTAATTGCTATATTAGGTCTCTTCTGCATAATAAGTATATGTAACACGAATTCACATAACTCCAAAATAAGTTGAAAAAAAAAAGGAAGTTTAAAAACTATCCTTTTTATTTTCTATAGAAACAAACGAAGGCAAAGATAAAAGCCAATAAAAAAATAAACAAATATGAATATTTTAAATGAAACTATTTTAACCGGATTAATCGCGTATATTTTGTATTTTTTATACATTTTTGGAAACCCGACGTTTCGAACACTTTGCAGTAGTCCGTGGTCCGGGGTAATCCGGTTAAGATAGTTTCATTTAAAATGTGTAATAATCGTGAAAATCAAAGAACCAAATATGAATATTGACAAAAACATGCTTTTGAAACGTGTAAATAACGAAAACAGCAAAATAAAACATAATTATATTGTAGGAATTTCCGTGACAAATATTTACACGAAACGAAGTTTCAGTATCAAAATGAGAATAAACTCATTATCATAACTTCGAACGACTTCTCAAATTTGTATTTTCTGCCAACTTCTTGTAAAAGAGTGAGTGATGGTGGCTTTTGTTATCTAACGCCTTAAGCTACATTTAAAATATCTAAATTATGTCGTAGCGTAACTGTTACCAGATCGAGGAAATGAGATTGTTTCATTTTTTTTCCATAGAATCGAACCCACTACGAAGAATTCACATCTTTCTCACTCGTACATAAGTATATTGTAGCTAAATTAATACAAGAAAATATAAATATTTAAAAAAATGCCACATAAATTGTTATGATGAGACAGTTTATATGAATCTGAATAAAAAAAAGATTTATAATCTCTATAATAAGTAGCGTTAACCTTTAGAAATGTCATCTAATAACAGGTTTCTTATAAAAATAACATATATCTAGGTCATCTAGAACACAGAGTCGCTTTACATAATGTTTTAGTACAAGGCAAATAGTGGCTTCACGCTGCATCCCGCATGTAGCAGGATAGGTAGAGACAACCTTATTTTAGAGCACTCCGTTCCCCACGAAACGCTCTTTTTTCGAGACATTGTATGTTAAGTGGTAGAACTCAAAGTTGCGCTTTGTCTTATTACTCTCTAGTTATTTATTCCCCTAAGTGGGTATCGAACTCAGAAGCGTCGTGTCAGACAAACACTGTGCCGCTACGCGACAACGATTTCAAACAAGCCTCAAAGAGGTAGCGTAGTAACAAAAATTACAGACTCAAGTCTGGACATCTGTTAAAATATTACTGGATTCTAATTTGAGGCCAAGGTTCTGGGAAAAGGAACTAATTAGATTTTATATTAGCAGTTCAATCTAATATCTACTGTCTTAATGGGAACGGAGTGTCTCAATACTAGGTTCCAACTGCCTAAATCTAATAAGCCCAGCATTTTCCATCGTAAAGTAAATTCGTGCACATTTAAGAAGTATTTTGACACTTTGCTCATTCCATAACCATATGGTACCCATCATAGTTTCTTTAAAATAAGAAATAAATATTAAATAAAGAAGACACCCCAGTATTATTATTAAATAGTATATTAATATATTACTTTTCTTTACTGCGCCGAAGAGACAATAACCCAATTTATCAAACAAACTCACGACCATAAACTTAAACTTTGTTCACCTCGACTCTAACTTGGGGACTGGCGTGACTTGATTACGTGACGTTAAAATATGAAAATAGCGTGAAATACAGATTTATTTTACGAAGTGTCTTCTAAAATATTTATAGTATACCAACTTTTTTTTTCAATATTTCTCAAAACAATTTACTAAATATAAAGTGCTTTAGCGTTTTGGTATGAAATTTCAACGTTATTTCTTTTTAAAAATGCTTTTATTAGGTCGATTTATAATTATGAAATGAAATCTAAGAAACTAATTTTGACCTACTTGTTGACTCATTATATTATCACGAAAGGTAAAGGCCAATCGTGGAGCAGTTTCAAGCGTGTGAATGCAAAAGTGACAAGTTGTGGGTTCGATTCCCATTCGAGAAAATTAAATATTTAATATTTTCATGTTTCCGATCTGTACCATGACATAGCGCGGCGGTGAGTTCGGTCACACGTAGTGCTTCGTGAATTCGGCGGAAAGTAAGAAACAGACTTTCTTAATACTATATTCGCAGGTTCCCGCCGACCCTGCTAAATGCGTGATACAAAGTGTTGTTAAAAAAATAAAACTTGAAAGTTATACGTAGGTTAGATGAGAATACAATATAGTATCATTAAACTGGTCTGATGATGGAAACTCTTTATAAATAATACATAAAATGGACTGTTTGGATGGATTTGCTATTATTTGGGTCGACGATAAAGTATCTATCTAATTTCTAATATCTTTTATTACAGAAAAAGCTTACGTAAAGTAATAAAACCAAAAGATGAATTTGCTTTACCTGGAAACGAAAGGTTTCTTATATATATAAAAAAAATCGAACTCAAAACCATCGCTTTACATTCACTTGAAACAAAAAAATGAAAACGAGGCCAGTTGAGGCGCTGAGGCACAAAGTGTGACTGCTAATCGACTGGTAGTAAGTTCGTTACCCACTCGAGGAAACGAAATATTTATTTAAATTTAATTTAGGCAAAGCGCGGCGGATAGTTCCGCAACTTAACACGCAATGTTTACAGATTTCAGCGGAAAGTGGGGAAAGGAGTGTTTTAACACTAGGTTCCCTCTGCCTTCCCTGTTGTGTAAAAAAAACTATAGTAAAAGGGCAAATATGCAGCAACTCAAAACGGTACTCGAATCAACTCATTGTGAATCACTTTAAAATGCGTCAATATCTAAAGCGATCACTCAACTACCAATTCATCGAGTCTCTTTTTTGGACCAATTTGATTAAAGTCTACTTTATGAGGCATACTATATTATATATAAATGATTTTGGTTCTAACACTATCTGAGTTCCATTCTCACTCGAGGAAAGGAAATATTTAATAGTTTCATATGCTCGCATGGTCAACAAGGCTGAGTCCCGTCATTCAACACGCCTTCAGAATTCGGCGGATATCAGGGAACGGTAAAGTCTTAAAAATAGGTTACCAGGTTCCCTCTGCCTACTCCACTTTGTGGGGGATACACCCTAGAACTAAAAAAAGTAAATAAACTAAGTAACTTAAAAACAAAGCTTTATCACTTAGGCCCTATTTACGAACAAAATAATAAAAGTTAGATAGATACAAAATATCGTTTCATAGAAAGTGCTGATAGTCAACTACTCGATCGTAACAAGATCGTAAGCCAATTTGAGGTCCCGCGAGACAGCGCTTGTCAAAGTTTCATCGATAATGTAAACTTCGTATGAAGTTGAAAGCGTAAGACTAATAAATTTATAAAACAGTGTTCGGTTGCTGTTTAAGTAGCTAATATATTTAGCACCATAGTTGGTAAATACTTGTATTGGCTTTAAAATGACTTCATGTTCCTGAAGTTTACACCTTTTAAGCATCATGCGAAATAGATACAGCAGTTTTAGTGATATTCTACTCCGTTTTTTACTTTACTTCATTATAGACATTAATATAGGCCAGTCGTGGCGCAGAGACAGAAACGTGTGATTGTAAGCGCGACGAGTTGTGGGTTCGATTTCCTCTCGAGGAAATGAAATATTAAATATTTGTTCTAAAGTTGGAAATGGAATAATCTAAACAGGAACGGAGTTAAGATGATTCCGAGTCTTAAACTTGGGTTCTAGATTCGGCTGTTAAATCATTAGAAAGAAAAAATCAATTATAATTTAAAATTAAGTTCAAGCTTAACAAATGAAATGTATTCTAAAATCATTCAATTAATATTATAAAGTTAAATATTCTCCCATTATACGTTTACCTTATATACTTTTTTCGAGCACAACATAATTCTCAATATCTCTGTTTCTCTGTTTTTACATCCACTATCCACACATAAAATATTCTTATGAATCATATTGTACCTATATAAATCTTTTACTCGCATCAAATTAGAATTTGTTAATCACGTGATCAGTAAAGCGATGACAATAACTCAACAGTACAAAGCTGGTCACATACAAAAATAACATCTCTTCAAAGCTATTTTATTTCTGTCAGCACATTCTAAGTCATACATGTTCAATCTGGACCAATTACTACATACATTTGTATTTTAGTGACTAATTTAAATTCTAAAATGGGACCGTTAGTGAGCAGTATTCAATGATCGAACTCGATTAGTTGGAGTTAACAAACCCCTCCTAACTATTCTTGAAACTGTTATTGCTTTCCGTTACTATTCAATTTGTGGAATATCTGTTTTAGTGGGTTTTTATTATCTTGTTATTAGAAATATCGCTATTTTAATGTTCTCTGTGTTGGATTTTGAGAATCAATGTGATAAGGTTTATAAAAAAGCAAATGTTATAAAATAAAACTCTTTTTAACACGCTTTTATTAGGTTGGCTTGTAACTAGGTAACTAAATCTAAGAAACTGAATTTGACTCACTTTCCAGTGTGGTGTGGTATCATGATGAATTTTGGTAGATATACATAGCTTGTGACTACATAATAATATGACTATCATCGAGCTGGTCTGATAATAAAACCGACAAGTCAAATAGTGGAACTCTTCAGAGGTTATTAGAAAACCAGTTGAGGGCTATTGCAACAACTCGCCTTACAATTAAAAAAAGATAAGAAAATTATGTAAATGGAAGTTAAATCATTAACTGAAAGATTAAAATTCAGACTTAACCCTATACAGAAAATTAATTCAAACTTTCTTCCGTTAACAAATTTAATTATACGCTGTCGTGAAAGCTTTAATCTATCAAGCACCTAGCGCCTCCCCGGTAGTGCATTTATCGCTTTCATTGATCTAATGCGGTTCCTTCTTAACACTGTAGCGAGATCATTTGCGAGCGAGTCGAACTGAAAGGCGAAATTTGCAGGAGTGAATTATGTTTTCTAATTTATAAAATAGATTGAAAAGTTTCAGAATTTCTGAATTGACTTTCTCAAGCGAATGGTGCATTTAATTTATTTGTTTTATTCAAACATCAAACGAAAATTATGGGATGAAAACCAGGTACCATTACATTTTATATTATTTGAAAATTATATTGTGCATTCCATATAAACAAAAAAAAATTGAGAAAAAAAAACACGTTTCTCTCATACAAATAATTTAATAGAAATACCAAATAATTACATTTGATTAGTTCAAAACTAGACGAACGAAAAAATAATAAGTAAATAATTTCAAGTTAAACTTTATTTATACATTGTATTGACAATAACACTTTGAGAACCTTCAGCCCACCATGCGCGCTGATTGACCGGAATTGACCACCGTCGTTAATCGACGCCTAGCTTCATCACTTGAGTGCTTGCTCAAGTGATTTACTATTGAGAGTTCTCAAGAATATTGTTTGCCACATTTTGCCTTCATCTATCTGTATGAAGTCTCCATATGGTGTTTTTTACTTTTAATTTCATATAATAAAAATAGATATTTATGTTAATAATACAATATAATTCAAAAAATTAAATGAAACAAGTACATTTAAAACTTACATACATAATTAGATCTCTTAAACTTAAGAACTTTGATTAAAACTTCTCTTACTCCATTTACAAAAAAGAGAGACCTAGAAACACATCACGTAACAAAATAACAAACACATAAACACCACAAAATAATGACTAACCACACAAATATTCTATCAAATACTTTGGAGTTAATCATAAAAATCGTTATACTCATAATGATTTTTAATAGCATCATTAGACTTTAATACTAATCAATATCTCATAAGAATAGTTTATGGTTATGTAAACTTTCTAAAGCGTAGGCAGAGATTAAATAGAAAAAACCCTATACATTTATTTACATGTAACGTGATATCAAAGTTTACGACAATTTTATGTGTTTGCTTAAAAAGTAATAAGTATTTTTTAATGTAGGTAATTTTCAATTTTTGTATTCGATAGGTGTGTCGTTTAGATGTTTCGATGTTTTCTTTTATGTTTCTTTAGTATGATAATCAATTTGGGCGAGATGGATCTGAGCAATAGATCAACGTGATATGCCCAAAATGTCAACATGATGGTGAGGCTTTCAAATACTGTGTTTTGAAACTAAAACTATGAAGTATACGAATATAGAAATATATTTAGCTAGTTTATACCTCAAACCTACCTTTGACTGTAAACGCGGCGTTCGTGGGTTTGATCACCAATCAGGGAAATGATAATATTTTAATTATTTTTGTTAGTAGTATATATCTGCCATTCGAAAATTGAGACTTAAATGCCTCGAAAATTGGACGGAAAGTGGGGAACGGTGTTTGTGGGGGGAAGAAATCGTTTTTTCTCTCTACTTACTACGTTTGATGTAAGAAATGCTTGATAAAAAAATATACATACAGATACTGTGTCAAGGTGAAACAAGACATACAAAAACAAATTTATCGAAACTTCAAAACGAAGAAACTTAAACACAGAAGAAATTTATCATTTCTGAAAACGTTTGTATTTAAATTTTACACAAGGATTTCAATTAGTTACCAAGTTTTGTAATTAATAAAGAAAGTTTCATTTCGCTTGAGAAAGTCGAGTTTGTATGAAATCGTTCATATAAAGCATTAATAGTATTTGTAATTGTCATTTACAAATACTGACTCTCTTATACATTTGAAAAGTGTTTTTGAATGATAGTGGTTGATTGGATTCCCACAGTTACCGAGCAGCTAGCTTCTAATATACCCTCCCTCGATACATGGTGTATTCGACAAAAAGATTTAGATTTTCATTTCGCACCTGTTGTTCATTTTATTGTAAAAATATAGCGAATGATGTATTTATGTTAACGTTAAAATATGTAAAAAAATCTTTATTAGCCTTAAAAGCAAACTCTAAAACAAAAAAAATTGCATCGTAAGCACAATGCTACTTCCTCATATATACTAAATACTAATATTATAATTGAGGTCAGTCGTGGCGCAGGGGCACAAAGTTTGACTTCAAAATCGACTGGTTGTGGGTTCGATCCCCACTCGAGGAAACGAAATATTTATGGTAATTATTATTTTTTTTTAATTTCTTTGCTCTGGTGTCGTAGCAAACCGCGGCGTTGAGTACCGCCACTTAACACGCAATGCCTCCAGAACGAAAAGTGGGTAACGGAGTGTTGGACACTAGGTTCCCTCTGCCTTCCCTGCTGTGTACTAGGTAAAGTGTGGAGCTGATTTAATTTTAAACAATTTGATTGATCGCGCTGAACTAGGAAATTTGAAACGTCCGATTTAAAAAGAGATAGATGGATAGGTACTCCATTAATGGAGGAGAACTATATTATATCAAGTTTATTATTTCAATCTAACTCATTGTATTTTTGGCCAGCGTAACGTGGAACACTTAGAATGTGTTAAATTTTATACAAAACAGAGCTTTTTCCATTTGACACCGCAATCAAAGCCCCAGGTTAAAGTTTGTTAAAAAATATAAACCATGTCTAACTCAAAAATGTAAATAAAAAAAACACATTTAATTTTCACCCAAATTTCAGATCATATTTGGGTATGAAATGATTTAATAAACACCGCAATTAAGTCAAAGGCAAAAAAGTATTCATATTTCCAGACCGGTCGCAGAGTTGTACCGCTAATTTGCTATTCAAATTTAAATTGAATGTCAGCACACGATCTATGGGCATCTGTTAAATATTTCATAATTTGACCAATACCACTAAAGTGATATAAATTTCAGATTACTCTGAATAAATAATTCACGGTGTGACTTATAATTGTAAGGTATTTGTGCTTTGTGACAGCTGTGGGTTCAATTCCCACTCGGGATTTAATAAATTACTCCTCAACACGCATTCAGTAGCGTCTTAATAGAGAACGGAGTGTCTTCACATTAGGTTCCCTCTGCCTACCCTGCTATGTGCGGGATACAGCGTGAAGCTTAAGACCGAGACAGACAAAAACAAAAAAAACCGCGGTGTTTTTAAACATTTTTAAAGTGTTTTCTTGAAAATTGGAAAATAGGCGGTAAGTGGATAAAGGAGTGTCTTAGCACTTCGTTCCCTCTGTCTACCTATAGTATAGGTATAGGTATATTACCCACACTTTGTTCCATATAGGTCCTATACGGAACTAAGTGTGGGTGATGTGACTAAAAATAAATTATAACAAAACTTTCCTTCCTAATTTTCATAATGCAGAATTCAGAAATATGAACAGTTTTTATGTGGTTATTACGTACAGGTCAATGTACCTAAGTACCTGTATACATAATATATATCTTGATTTCATCACACAAGCGAAAAGGTTGAAGGGTCATTCTTGTATTTAACTTAAAGATCAACCAGTAGTTGCATTTAACGCGCAGATCCTTTACGTCTTCAATATAATAAAAACATACTAGCATATATTATACTAGTAATACTATATATAAAAAAATAATATCCGACATACATAGGTATTACTAACATAAATTTTAAAATAATATATAGATTGAGGTCTTCGTATCACAAGAGCAAAAACGTTCGACTGTAACAACAACTTGGCGTTGTTGGTTTGTTTTCCACCAGGGGAGATGAAATTTTTATATTTTCAATTCCTCACTCTGGTATAGAGGTAAAGCGCAGCTCTGAGTTCCGCCCTTCATCACATAATGTCTCAAGAGTTTAGTGGAGTGTCTTAAGCCTAGTGTAAGTTTCCAAGTTCCCTGTGTCTACCCTGCTATGTGCGTGAAGCTAAAAAAATATTTATTTTATGAAATAAAATTAGTTTATGATATCCACGCCATCTCAAAAGAGTTTGACTGTAATTGATTATAGGTCCCGATCGCCAATTAATAGAGAATGAAGTATTCTCATTTCACTTATCTGATAAGATATAATACAGCGTTGAGTTCCGTTACCAAATGCAAAGTCTCTAATATAGGCGAAAGGCGGAGAACGGAGTGTTTGACACAAAGTTCAGTTTACCATCATTTTATAAACTAAACAAAAAACGTATCCTATACTCGCAATTGACAACAGAATACATATAATTGAAAGCTTTATAGAGGTATTTTCATAGTATAGTCGATATCTTGATCCTCCCCCGTACTCAGCTGTATGATGGACAGTAATGTGAGCCAATGAAATTTGACCCTCGGCTTTTACGAGGGCGTTTAGTACTGATATATAGTATGTTTTAGTGTCGATATGAATTTTTATATTTTAGTTGTATTATTTTAAGTGACAAATTTTATTAAAGTAAAGATTTATGGGATTTTTAAAATTCTCATATTGTCTTTGTGAATAGGTTTTTTTTGTTTTGCTTAATTGTGCCCTGCTATAAGTAGGTAGATAGGCACTTAGGCAGGACGAATTTAATCTAAAAGCAGTCAGCTCTCCTGCTGAATGGGTAAACTCAACATCCCAGTTTGTTTTTCAGAGTTAGGAAATGGAAATTAATCATATCCAGAGACCAAACCTCAATCAAATACCTATAATTCCATCTTATAGGTAGAAATAGACACTTCTTTGGTCCAATCCCTATTCAATATTAGTACTACTCTGTCAAACTTACATTTCACTGTTTTACTGCAGTAAAAAAATGAAAAAAAAACTTTAATAAATATTTAAATAACAAAAATAATTAAATTACGACGACAGCGGCAACAAAATCACTTCAACGATTTGCATAAAACAAATGTGAGTCAATCGTTCCTATTAGTTTAGGATTAATTACAATAAAGTTTCAATAAACTTAAATACCTAATAGCGAAAGAATTTAAATGTTTAGACCTCCCGTGAGTCTTTCTATTTGATATTATGTAATGGGTATAAAAATATATATTAAATATTCTTACAAAAAAAATGGTGAAATAGATGATTCAGTAACAGAGTGAAGATGACTTTATAATTTGTAGATTGTCTCCAAGTGTTGTTTTGCTCTACACAAGCTTTGTATACATACATACATCGTTTATAAAGCCTTATAATATTACAATAAGAACTAATCCATTCATTGAAACAAGGATGTTTAGGAATTTAGAATACTCACACAATTTTATTGTTTTTATTTTATATGAACATTTAATTAATATTTTATATAAACAATTTTATTTTATATAATAGTGTTAACTACTAAGCATACAAATATAGTAATTTGAACTCTCCGAGTATCACGACCTACGTCCACATCCTTTATATACTAGAAATTATTATTCTTCTAGAAATAAATATATAAGAAAAAGAAAAGTAAATAAAATTAGTTTTAGAAATAACATTTTTACTAGAAAATAACTCCAGACTAGAACCGGTGGTCTTAAAATTAATAATTTAAACGATCCAACTTATAATACTGTGACGACTGTTCTTTATTATTGCTTCACAATTTATAGGTAACATTAAACATGCAGATGAGACCATATATTATGTTATACCAACAAATAAGAATCGTTAATGGACTAGTATTTAAATTACGTTTTACTATCATACTAGCGACTTTCCTGGATTTTTTTTTAAGAAATTATATATTATGTTTTTGCAGCATTTGTATATTTTAAAGATTCACGTTACATTCCTCGCATAGTAGGGTAGGCAGAGGGTACCTACATTCCCACATTGCGTGCCTAGTGGCAGAACTCAACGCCAGCTTTTGTCTTCTTACCAGCGACAGCCCAAGTGGGAATGGAACCCCTAACCATTGTCTTTACAGTCAGATGCTCTATCTTAAATCTAAATTAAAACGTATCTGACTGCACACGATGACTTCGGTTCTCATCTTAGTTGCAGAAAGCTTATAATAAATAATTTCGCCATAAATTCGTCGACGTCGTTGCCATATCCAATGTATTTGAATGGATGGATGAAAAGAACACACACTACGTACAGAACGGAGGGTAACATTTTTTTTAAACCTTAACATAAAAAATAGGAGACGATCAACACCGTGCGAGTTTACGTCGTTCTCGGTTAGTACCTAACATAAGCTTATCCTTACGCTACTGATAGCCTAGTTCAGATGGAGTTGCAAATGAATAAATCTCTGTCGGACACGGACTTAGGCAAGGAGATGAATACTCCCCCTAGCTATGTATTCGAGGAGTTCAAGAAGGAGATAAGATTTAGTATTTTTTCGATCAAAACCGGTATTTTCGATACTGAGTCCAGAAAAAAATACTGAGAGTATTTCGGTTTTTTAGATATTTTCGGGATTTGAAAAATATATTAATGTTTCAAGCCTTTTCTCGTTCGTAAAGTTAAGTTAGGTAGACATTTTGGGAAATAGTAAATCAAATTATATTTATCAAATAATAACGTTTCTAATTATCATAAAACAGTTAAATAATAAATCAGTGTAGTCTAACATCAATAAACATTTGAGATCAACAGTAAAATGACCATCAAATATATTGTAGTACAAAATTGTTTCAATATAATATTTTTTATTAATTACTCAAAATATTTTACATATAATTTTAACTTATTTAAAACTAATCAAACTTAACAAGAAATAATTACTACTATATAATAAACTCTCATAATATCTAATTTACCATAATGCCATATGCTGCACTATGCTAAATAATCAAAACTTAAGTTCCTAATCAGAAACATGTCTCTAATTTTTTAAACATAAACAATCTAAAAATTTTTGAATTTCTTGGAATGTCGTTGCTCGCGATCACGTGTCTATGAATAAAATTAACTTTTATATATTTTTTTGAATTGCAGGCATGTTTTAAGTTGTATCTTAATTAAAACCAAAAATATCGAAAATTTGGATGTTGCAAAATTAAAAACGGTATTTTTAAGACCACTTATTTGGTCCGATATCCCAGTATATTTAAATCTCTGGAATCCGACTTGCGAACCCTAATCCCAACACTATTCCTTAAACATATATGTAGGGATGTTGTTCCTGTAATTACTCATCTTCCTAATCTCTGCTTCAGTTCCTCAAGGTTCCGTTCTGGGACCTACGCTTTTCTAATTTATCTACGTAAATCAGCTCTGTAATATGCAAGTCAGAAACGCAATAGTTTTGTCGTACGCTGATGATATAGCTGTTGTGTTTACTGGTCTGGTACTGTTGTTTTTACTCTTGGCTTGTTGTTCAACTTACTGCTGAATAAGTCTTACCAAAATTAGCCTTATGGTTAAGTAAAAACCTTATTAACCCTAAATATTACTAAAACAATCTTTATATGTTGTAGTATTAGTAATAACACACAAATGATGTGTTGTGTTTACACACAAATGATTTCAATGTTAAAATACATCTTTGTAGTGATAAAAGGAATTTAAATTGCAAATGCCTTACCATTAATAAGGTACCATCTACTAAATATGTAGGTGTTATTATAGATCAGAGACTGTCATGGTACTTATAAATTGATCAAGCAGCAAACAGGATAAGGAAATTAAGCTGGATATTTAGGACATTACAACACATAAATCCCAAAAGCATCGCTTTTAAGTCATCTCATCCTCTTAACTAAGTGTATATATACTAATTATACAGTCGGTGTCATCTTAATGTATCTGTGTTTGAGGCGGTTCTACAAAATCCAAGTTACTTGAATTAGGAAGCGCACAACGAGCTCTAATCAAGTGTATGTACTACAAAAAACTCAGATTCTCATCTGAACATTTATATAAACTCAGTTCATTGATCTCTGTTAAGAAAATATGCCACGTCCAATGACATTCACGCACTCACAAAAAAAAAACACGCGCACACACACACGCACACAACATATACATGTTAACCCTAACCTAAAGTATAATGTAATTAATTTACTTATTTAAATTGTAAAATGTCTAAATGTTAGATATTACTGAGATCTTCACAGGAGATCTCCGTAACAATTATTTCAGTATTAAATCTGTTTAACACATAAAGTATTTTTATTTTATTTATTATTTAAAGGAGAGACTAATCATTTTAAAATTACTATTCAATTTTAATTATTATAGAACCAGACTATGATATCATAGGATCTTCATTTTACAGCCAAAAATAGCTAAAGCAATAAGCTTTATAAGAAACCCATACAAAATTTGTTTTTCTTGATTACAATTAGTAATTTATCAAAGACAATTAAAGACTTATTCTAAAATAAAATAAAAAATGTGCCCATACAAATATTCCAATATACATTTAATGAACGTATCTATTATATTTTTGTTGTCAATGTATTATATTTTTTTAGCTTTACCGTGTATCGTACATATAATAGGACTATAGTTGAAACTAATGTTAATACATCCTGTTCCCTCAACTTTCTCCTGAGTTTTGTATATTCTGTGTTGATTGGCGGAACTGAGCGCCCCGATTTGTCCTCTTACCTGGGGTGGTAATCTTGAACCCACAACAGTTGGGTTACAGTCACACTCTTGTACGCCCGCACGATGGCCTCAGCCTTATTGAATAAAAATATATTTGATTTTATGTTGTTGACATTTTTATATAATAAATTGTTACTATATATATAAAAATATTTCATTTAAATTTTTTTTTTAGATACATATTTATTTTTATCTTGTATCAATAATACTTATAATTCTAAAAGAAAAAGAAATATTTCACAAAATTACAATTACCTTCCACCTAAACACTATTAAATTGTCCTTAAAATATAGTTCAAAGATAACAGTGGTGTAAGAAACCATTTGAATTCAATCAATGTTACACGTTGTATATTGACCGTAACTAATGCTTTTAAAAACGCTGCCGGATATCCATCTAACGATAAATCATATTCGTTACTTCATATGCCGGTAGATTCTGTTCCTAATTCTATAATTTTATCCATAAATTCATAAAAAATTGTACAAATAAAAAATACTAAACACGAAAGTGTACTGTTTTGAAAATATATCATAAAATGTTTCAATTTACATAAATGTAATAAATATAAAAAGAAAAACTAATAGTTACATAAAGATGATCAAAATAATAGAACTATAGTGTTTACAAAGTATATAGACACTGCTTCCATTACATCTCGTTACATTATTAGTTCTGTAATTTCTCATAGTCGAATGACAACCTATAACCAACTTCAAGATCTCAAATATGTATATGTAGATATTTATGGACTAAAACCTACGTGTGGAGGAAGAGAGGGTAAAATATAGCATTTGACATATCGTTCATCACTGCAGCCATATTGGCTTACAAATGGACGTATTGTTGTCGTGTTTGTTGCGGATGGTCTAAAATGGAACCAAATTTCACACCTGCCCCCACCCTACACTTCTGTATAGATAGAGTATATTGGTCTATTACTTATCTTGCGGGCCCATTTTGTACTGTTGACTCGAGAAATGGTTACCTCGTATCGAGAATGGATGTATAAAGCTATTTTATTGCCTATTTCAAAAGAAATATCTGGCCGTTTATTTTTACTTCGTCGCGTATGATTTTTATAAATCACTATATTTCTGTTGAAAGGTTTTTTACGGAATACGATATGTTATACATGTATGGTTCTAAAAAAGATATTATGATGTTGCAATATAAATATTACTAGCCACTGTCACTAGCTTATAATACTACGTACTATACTATACTTCTAATTACCAAGTAAACAGCAAACATTTACATATACCAAGTAAAAAATCACAACTTTCATTCAATCTATAGTAACATAACTTCAAATATACAGATGTACTTTCTATAAAATAAAAATTAAAACTAAAATAATTTGGAAAAGAATAATGCCGTCAATACCAAGATATTATTTCACTACATTAGCAATAAGACGGAACAGACGATCAAATAAAACAATTCAATAAATTCAAGTAAGTATTCGCCTAATAAAAGCATTAGTCCGCTTTGACAAACGTCGAAATTGTATAATTTGGTCTCCCATTTGCGTTTTCTCGTAGAAAACGATAGGGGATCGACAGTTCAACTTACATTAGCCGTATTTCTTCGTTTTTCTACATAATACGATACCCAGTTGATATATGGGGAGGAATTTTATTTAATATCGGATTATTGATTTATGAGTCGAGTACGCGTGCCCCACATAGCCCGCGCTTCCCCTTAAATTGTGTTTAGTGACGTGTCGCCATGAATGCCGACATAATTTACGTGTATTGTTGTTTAGGTATCGCGCTTTATTGCCTGGAATTCGGAGTATGGTTGACTTAGAAATGGACGCAATATTTAAAGAAATACTGAAGCGTGTAAAGGTATTGTTATTTATATTTTTTGTTCACTTTATTACAAATTGTTTGTACTATTTTATGTTCTAGATTTACAAAGCAATGGATACCATAAAGTACAATATTTTATGAGTAAGTAATACTTGCTCATAAAATATTAATAGGGAGTGACCTCAGTTGACCTTGAGAACAGTTTCACTCTACCCTGTTAGGAAAAAAGCCTGAAGTTAAAAAGTAAAAAAAAATTGATCCAAGTCTTACTGTAAATTGAACACATTTCCACTGAAGAAATTCACTAGTACTTAGTTTTTCGTAGCATAAAAATGTCATATCGGTCTAATTGCTTAGCCAACCAATGCAATAAACTCTATGTATATAAATGAGCTAAACTTGGTAGAGATAGAGCAAAATGACTAATAACTAGATTTGCTCGGTCCATTCCGCGAAAAGTATTATATGCTTTATGGTAATATTTTATTTTATTTTTTCAGAACACAGAACCCATTTTAGAGAACAAACCAAATTATATTTTGAAATATTGTGTGTGGAGTGGCGGAACTCAACTCTGAGTTACTCCACTCCAGAGCAGCGACATTAACATAATTTCAATATAACTAATCAGTGGGAATCGAATTCACAAACACTGGGCTCATAGTCAAAGACCCTTATAAAAGTAATTTAAATCTTACTGTGAATATTTCATAAAAATATTTAAAAAAATACTTGAACATTGTTGTAACTTCTCGAACGATATTCTTGACCTATTTTACTTATACTGCTGAGATAACATCATCTCGACTGTCATCAAAACAAGACGCTACGGCTAAAGCACACCACATTATTTTACAGTACCGAAGTTTTCATAATAATTACTGCATTAATACATAATTAAGACATCTTAAGAGGGCGATAGCTATAACGCTTAAACAGTTTCATTTTATAGATATTGAGTTTTAAAAGATACAAATAAACATACATACTATTTGAACATATGTATATTTAATTTTAACCTAATATTTTCTGTATTTTTGCTATCTAATCATATTTTAGTTAATAAAGCTTTGATACATACATATACCTCGGACCGTCATGGCGCAGGGCCATAAGCGTGCGATTGTACATGTGACGGGGTTTTGGGTTCGATTCCCATACGAGGAATGAAATATATAATATTTTCAATTCCTCGCACTAGTGACGAGTCAAAGCGCCGTAGTGTGTTTCACCACTCAATACACAATACCGTAATAATTCGTCGGTAAGTGGGGAAAGTGACTAAGATAAATCTTAACTTAAGATAAATCTTAACACTAGCTGCCCGGGTTATCTTTACCTACCCTGTTATGTGCGGTATACAATGTGAAGCTAAAAAAAAAACCAAAACAAAAATTTTTAAATAGGTTAACTGAAATTTTGACAAGACCAAATGTACCAATAGAGTAACGGATCAAAAAAATACCAAAAAACCAATCATCCAAGTCAATATTCCTATAATAGCAGTGTCTGCTAACCACCTAAGTATAATGAATGAAACGAGATCAAGCATAATTTCCCAGATGCGGTAAAATATCTCTTTATATGTTAATTCCGAGTCAAAGTCAAGTAAAAAATATATATTTCATGGCCCCAGGAGACAAAATCTTAATTTAACTACTAACCCGTTCTACCTTGATTTACTTACTTTTTATGGCGAAGTCTTCAAAAGAACTGCGATTACTCAGTGTTCTTGCTCAAATTAATTACTTTGGATGTCTTTTTTTAGGATTCCTTGTTAAAAATTGTTAAGTAAAACCTATTACCTACCTAGTGATATTTTAATGTACTTTTATGTTTTCAAGTAAGAAAATATTTGAAAAGTATACGTTTGCTATAGACGCCAGTCGTTGCGTAGTGGCACAAGTGTGTGGCTGTAAGCGCGATAGGTTGTGAGTTCGATTTCCATTCGACGAAATAAATATTTAATAGTGGGCAAAGCGTGGCGTTGAGTTCCGCCACTCAACACGCCTTAAAAATTCTACGAAAACTGGGGAACGGAAGTAACCCAATGGGGAACGCAAAATCATGACACGAGTTTCTCAAGTTCCTTCTGCCTCTGCCTCTACCTGCTGAGGTTACAGTGTGAAACAAAAAAAACTAATTTTCAAAATTCAAATCATCTACTTGTATTTAGATTTTATATTAAAAAATAATAAACGATATCAGCAGGTAATTACAGCTATCATACACTGCGGGACCATTTTTATAATAATTTCGGACACAGATGGCACAATTTTTGTTGACATCTTTGCAAAGTAAATAAAGGAGTATTTTTTAATTTAGGTAATTATTTATTTATACAACATTAATATTTGTCGAGATTTAATCTTTTGAATTCTTTGTAATCGACCTTTTAAAAATATTAAGAATACAAAGTGTAATTTTAATAACTAATATGACTATAGAGTTCATTGTACTGCTTAAAAGATAAAAAATAGCTAGGGATAAGACGTTAAGCTAATTGCATCAAGGGTATTGGCTCAAATGTATGACTGTAAATGCGACGGTTGTAGGTTCGATTCCCATTCGGGGAAATTAATTATTATTTATTAATATTTTCATTTCGTTGCTCAGGTAACAAAGCAAAGCGCGGCTCTTAGTTCCGCCGCTTAATACGCAACGCCTCGAAAATTCGGCGGATATACATTAATTTCTGGTATAATATACGCTCTAAATATCTAAATTATCGCAATATTTGATCACTAATATCTCTTGTATATACTGTCAAAGCTAAAAAATACACTAGTATAATTTGACATTTGTCAGCAAGACAACGTTTCGTTGTGCTGCTATGGCCAAAATAAAACGCATTAACTAAATCCGATAAAAGTATAAGAGATTATACTATGAAAGAGGTGCCACTTCGTTCTCTCTTGCTACCCCGCTGGGGAAAACGCGGAGAGACGTATCACTTACTATTCTCTCTCATTCAGAAACATTTTGCAAACAACATAATCGCAACAATAAGCATTTGTCTATTGAAGTACTCAAATATTAACATAACAGATTGGTATTTGACAAGTTTGACTGATTTGTGTCGAATTTAATGTAATATTTCCCCTGAGGTAAACAATTCCATGTTATTATAGATAAATATCAGCATGTATTCCGGCTACCTCGCTAGGGATAAAGCGAAGAGATTTATCACTTAGTTTTTTTTTCTCTTTAATTTTGGAAAATTATAAAAGCAACATAATCGCAACAATAAACGTTTTCGTAATAATACGTGCTTTTATAAATATTAACATATATCGAAGTAATGATATTATAGCCCGTACCATGATTAGCCTCTATGCATTAGTTTGCACGTGTTTTATTGACATTCTTAATGTTATATTTATGTAATAAAAATATATGAATTAAAATTTCATGTTATATTTGTATAAATTAGTTCAGTTTAATGTGTATGGCTTCAATTTCCCCAAAGCAGGGAATACAAAAAAAACTTAGAACCAACAAACTCTGTAAAAACTAATAGTTATGAGTTTATTCTTTCCTTTCCATCTAGCAAAAGTTGTAGTACCTATCTTACTTTGCAAGCTTGAAACTCTATATAAAACTAATCTTTAAAAAAAAATTAGTATAGTCCTTGTTTAATTTAAAATTTATAAATAAATACTTACGAGATTATTTCTCTATAAAGACCAATATAAAATGACAAGTAATACACGTTTAACAACAATTTCTACTGAACTTATCTTCACTACCGAATCAATTTCATATGTGGGCTTAATAAAAAAGTCTCTATCCAAAATGTCACATTCTTAATAACTTTTCAATATCCCTTACATAAGTCATTCAAAATTGAACTTTATTACAAAGTATTAAGACATATAGAGTCACTTTGGCTCGATTGTTAAACAAATATAGACTCTATATTTGGGGAATAAAGTTTAAAATTACATATCTAAAATTCAAGGCCAATTTGCAGGTGTTTGAAACCAAGGGGTATGTTAATCAGGTGATAAATATAGGTGATACTTTCTTTGAAATAGGGTACAGATTTACGATTTTGGGACTGAGATAAACGGAAAAATGGTTATTCTGTTTTTTATCTCTGTAATGAGGTATACAAGCATTTAAACATAATTTAAGTTGTTCCGTCATAGTTTTATAATTGAAAATGTTGTTTATTTTAGCTTCACGCTCTATCTCGATCTATATTAAGACATATCCGTCTCCACTTTCCGCCAAATTCTGGAGATATTGCGTGTCGAGTGACGGAAATCGCTTTGCTTCGTTACCACAGTGAAGAAATTAAAATATTCAATAATTAATAAATTCGAATGGGAAACGATTCTAACACTATTGTGATCACACACACGCATTCCCTGCGCCACGACTGGTCTCAAAATTTCTATTCTCTAGAGGAATTACATAAAATATTTTATAGCGACTTCTAATTATGTACAAACAATTCACGTATGAACAACAATACAAATCAAATCAAAAATTCAAAACTCATCAAATTATAAGTCGCCAAATATTATAATTTAACGTTACTTAAAGAAAAAAAAACATTGCTATTACACAAACTGGTAACATTCGTTACTTGGGTTACTTGAGAAGCTCAATGGACTTAAAGGTTTATTTCCACTACACGGAAAACGAAAAATTCTTTTGCCTGTTTGATGTTGTTTCGATAAAATTATTATTAGCTCATTGCTCTGAAGAGAATAATTATTACCGAAACGAAAGTACGGCATTTTCTTTATTTAATTTTGTCTGTAGGCATCATTCAAAGAGCAAAAGGAAAATTGAAAAATATTTACAGCAAATCTCGAGTTATTAAAGCCGTGATGATTATAAATTCAATCTCCACAAAATGAATTAGTTATTACCACCTCGCCACTCTAGCAAGACAAAGTTTGTCGTTGAGTTCCTCCACACAACATAATGTCTCAATTTTAGACATAAATCAGAGAAAGAGTTTTGACACTTGATAATTTTCACCTACCCTCCTACAAACGATATACAGCATGAAACTATAACAAATAACCGTAACTACAAACATACCGCTAACTCGTATGCCCTGAATCCACCACGACCGGCAAGGCGTCAGTTTCAAAACAGCATATTTGGTTATGAATGAGCATCTCGTGATTTTATCAAGCAGGTACTAACGTTTTCGTGTATTTGCATAGCTTTTAACATGTAGCGCAGATGTGCCTCTTCACTTCAATGTGTTTGTGTGCAAATTGTGTTGTGTATCTTTCGCTTTTCAGCTAAATACAAAAGGTTGCCGTGTTTTGTTCTTATGTGACGTGCTAGAATATCTAGGTAGGAATTTTATTAGGAAAATAGTTTAAAAAGGTGCCATAAACTTTTTTTTCAGCTTAATGCTGTATCTCGATTATAGTAAAGTAGGCGGAGGGAATCTGTTAAGGTACTCTGTTCTCCAAACATCATCCAACTTTGGAGAAAATGCACGTTAAATTGCTGAACTGAACGCCGTACTATGTTTATCTAGTGAGGCGAAATTAAAATAATTCATTCTCCCGAGTACAAATCGAACCCACGACCATCCCGTTCACCAGACGTTCTCCCACTGCGCGTACTACAACAAAAAAAAATCCTTTCACCAATTTATCCAAAACGAAACGCCACAAACACACATACACACATTTAATAAAGGTATTTTCCATCTTCCATTCCAATTACCGTAATGTTTTGTTCCGCGCCAACGGGTATATCAATAACATGCGTTGTTTCCGAAATTCGCTCGCTAATTTGGTATGAAGTGATTATCCTGCTACACGTTTTTTTGTGAAGTTCTATAGAACAGCTATTATGTTATAATGAGATAATGTAAACACGTAATTGCGTGTACTGTTACGATGTGCAATATTTGGATATTGTATTTAATTAATATATCGATTTTTTATGTACCGGCTTCACGCTGTATCCCACATACAGCAGGGTAGGCAGAAATTACCTACTGTTAAGACACTCCGTTCCCCACTTTCTGCCAAATTCTGGAGGCATTGCGTGTTGACTGGCAGAACTCAATGTTGCGCTTTGCCTCGACACCAGAGCGAAGAAATGGAAATATAGATTCACTAAAATATTTCATCTCCTCGAGTGGGGATCGAACCCACAACCAGTCGGTTTTACAGTCACACTTCTCGCCACTGCGCCACGTCTGGTCTCATTATATTATTATATCAAATAAATATTATTCCATATAAAATTATACTAACAAGCTCACAACTACGAACTACGAATTAGAATATTAAAAAAAATAATACCACTCGAAAGTACTAAAACCAAGCAAGTACAAGAGAATACAAAGATACGTAAATTAGAATAATTCTTTAAAAGAACTATTCGTACGTCGCCGGCTATTTTAAGTGTTACCGCAAGCAATTGTAAACTTTAAACTTGAGGTTTAAAGTTCAAAATGCAATAAAGGCTTAGAAACATAAAGAAAATTTACAACTACCCTCATAAGTGAAATGTCTTAACCGCATGAAGTATGGGGTCAATCTTTATTCATATGGGTTTCAGGCCAGAGCGTACGTACATTTTCAACTGAATTATTTGTCTAAATAATATTTATGGGCTGCACTATTCAAATGAACGGAACGTGTTGTATTTTGTGGATAAAAGCGTTCGATTCACGGAAATAGCCAATGACCAATAACTTTTGCAGTATAGCATATACAAATAGAATAGAGTTATTTATTTATTTTATATATCATATCAGCTTCATTTATTTATTTATCTATTTTAGTTATTTGGTTTAGCAATAGTTGTTACAACAAAAATATATAACAACGCAAACTTAGCACTTTAACATTGCAAGCAAAAAATTATAATTGTTTATAATATGAAATAAAAATATAAACGTAAGAGAAACCTAAGGTATAAATTTGATTATTTGATAAAATGATCTTTTATAGACCAGAATTAATGGAATCATTCTCACTGAGAGTGATTCATTAATTCTGGACTATAGAAGATCATTTCATCATCTCATTCAGATCATTGGTAATATATCTCTTCGTTTACCGTGCTGTGTCAGAGCCGAGCTCTATTACATACAAATTTGTTCATGGCACAGTTCAGTAGGATTCAGTTATATGAATATGATGCTTGTATATTTAATTTCATTTTAATCTTTACTTCGTATAAAAGAAAACGATTTAGCAAATATGTACGAAGAACTATGCTACGCTTATTATCCTTTACATGATAGATAATAATTTAAATACTACACCAATACCTACTTAATAACTAATAAAAAAACAAAAAATACTATAAAAAAAAGTCTTAGTAACAAAACAAAAATTTCAACCAGGACGATAACTTACTTCACCATAAAGGTAATAATAAAAAAAGACCGGCAAATATATAAACGTAAGCTATATTTAGACGCCATTCAAAATTACAGGGCAAGGTGTACTTTGAATGAACATTTTTCGTAGAACCTTTGCGCCCAACCGAGCGGCAACAAAGAATTCCTCACTTTGGGTACGGAACTGTTATCTATAAGCTTATTCATATAAAAAAATACAAATAAAGAGACTTGGAGTCCTTTACATAACATAACTTTAAAATATTATCTGAGTGTATGCACAGTGATTGTAAACGGAAATCCAACATATTTTGTTTATATTTAAAAATGATTTATGTCCGGTTTGGTTCCGACAAACAATCTTTATAAATTATATATCCTTCCGTTACAGACAATGTAAATTGCCACTCAACACGCAATGTGGGAAGTGGAATGTCTTAACACTACTCTCCCTCTGCGTACTCTGCTCATGCGCGCTACATGGGGAATACAGCGTAAAATTGATAAAAAA
>DWMY01000445.1:0-25133 GCA_018249775.1 Heliconius hecalesia formosus
TCCATAGTTCCTACGCATTAGCCGGCGACCATCTCTGGGCAATTACCTGTGGTTACCCAGAGATGGATCCCGGCTGATGCGTCACAGTAAAATATTTGTATATTCTCTAAGGGGCCTCTACGTGTTGACTCAGAGGAAACCTAGTGTTAAGACACTCCGTTTCCCACTTTCTGCTGAATTCTGGAGACATTGCGTGTTGAGTAGCAGAACTCAACGCCGCGCTTTGCCTCGATACCAGAGCGAAGAAATGGAAATATAAATTTAAGTAAATATTTCATCTAATCGAATGGGGATCGAACCCACAACCAGTCGGTTTTACAGTCACACTTTGTGCCGCTGCGCCATGACTGGCCTCATATGGAAGGACATGAACTAAATTTCATATGATATTATTGAAATTAAATCCAGCAACAGATGAAATGGTAGAACGAAAATGGAAAGATTTTTCAGCTTTACGCAATATCCTGCACATAGCAGGCCAGGGCAAAGGGTACATGGGAACCTAGTTAAGTTAAGACACTTCAGTCCCATGAAGACACTTTCTTCCACTTCCACTTAGCGCTGAATTCTGGAGGCATTGGGTTTTGAATGGCGAAAGTCAACGTCGCGCTTGGCATCGTTACCAGAACGACGAAATAAAAATATTAAAAAAATATTAAATCATTCATTTCCTCGAGTGGGAATCGAATTCACAACCCGTTGCGTTTATAGTCACACTTTGTGCCCCTGCGCCACGGCTGGCCTGGATCTAACTTAAATGATGCAAAACTAACAACTGGTATCCTATTATTTTAACTGTGCAATTACACTTATTACTACATTATTTTATACCTTAATTGGTTAAAAGAACACAAAGGATATGTAGGTACATACTTGTAGTTGCAGTGCCTAAATTAAAAATAGAGTTTTTGTCATTAAGTTTATATCATAAATCAAACTTACTAAAGTAATTTAAATTGTGATTCTAAATATATTATTGTATAAAATTAAAAAAATCTATTTAATTTCTCTTAAAGATAAGTATGGAAAATGTGAAAGCGTTTCATTTTAGCGAACCTCACGATTTTTTTTAATTTAAGAATTTTATATTGTATATACGCTTGAGATTAATCTATGGGAGACATTGAAATTTTGTTATAGTATTTTATTTCTTGAATACTGTCATGGCTTCATTCCATCAGATTTTGTAGAGCAACACTATTATTAATTTAGTAAATTTTAAATGAATAAACACGATGGAAAAATTTTTACCAAATATTTCTTACTTAATGACATATCGTATATATACTCGTATGTTGTTATTTAAATATATTTTAAAAAAGATGACCTGTTAAAAATTTGCTCTTCCACCAGCTTATTTTCTCTTCCTCCTCAAATATTACGCCATCGTGACACAGCGGCACAGCATCTGATTGTAAACGTGACGATTGTGGTTTCGATTCTATTTGCGGGGGTGTGCATTACAGTGGTGGTATTGTGTTCAACACGGAAAACGAGAACGAATTGTCTTGACACTATGTCTCGACATTTACCTACCCTGCTATATGCGGGATATAGCGTGAAACTACAAAAAAAGTTATGTGATCATATTTGTTATGCTGAAATATAATTATTATATTTATTTTTATAAAATTTTCGTATAATTTTTTTTTTTTTAACAAGCGTATAAAAATTTCGACGTAGCTTGGCGAGAACGCATGGCTTAGTGGTCAGAGCGCCTGGTCGGTTTCCAGGAGGCGCGGGTTCGAGTCCCGCTGCGTTTAAATTTTTATACGTTTTCTAAATAAGCATTATTATATTATTCTACCAAAACATCATTTTACTCATTCAAAACATTACTCAATATGAATCGATTAGTTGTTGATTTAATGACTTGGAAATTATTCTGGCGAGAGATCCACTCTGCCGTATTACCGATTGATAAATTAACCTATATACTCGCCTTCTCTGTGTCGATAGAGGAAATGAGTTTTCAGTGAATTAACAATTATAGTCTTTGTAGCCTTGTATAGTGGTATATAATTAAAATACTTATACTCGTATGTGAGTTTATAGATAAGTATCTACCTACAGTGCGGCGTTGGTCTATGCCATTCGAAATGAAAGAAAATAGACGAGGTATAGAAGATATGTGAAATAATATATGTTAAAGGCCATGATTTAAAAAAAACAAGATTAAGTGTGAGTCGGACTCGCCCACTGAAGCTTCCGTACCAATTTCAGAATTGTAAGTTAATGGGAGATATAACTTATATAAAAGTAGTAGTTTGTAAGCGGACACTACTACATACACCGGAGCTGGGACATAAAATAGCATCACACACCTACTAATCGTATACCAAGTCCTAGAAGTGGTATACAACATGTCAACGACCAACGCCATACAAGCATAGCTACGTCACGTCACGTAGCAAGACGGCATCAGCCAAGACATAGTTAATGTTGCTATAACAGTTCGCATAAGCCCATCACGTTAGCATCCGCGACGTCATATGATATTAAAAATATGTAGATTGTATTATTCATAGTTAACTTTGTTATGTGTATTGAATGTATATTGTATATTGAACTTAAATGAAACTACAGCTGTTTCCACACAACCTAAAATAGTATTTCGTTTGCAGGTGTAGCAGTAGCTGCAAGTGTATTCACACTGACGGCGATGTCTGTCGACCGGTGGCTGTCGATAGCCCCCGAGCCGCGTCTGCGGCCGCCTGGACGGAGGCAGGCGGTCATGCTGCTAGCCCTGCTATGGATAGCAGCGTTGCTAATATTTATACCACTTCTTATTGTAGCATCAGTGAGAAAGGAAACTGTGCCTATTATATCTAAAACGCATATGAATATATCGGTAGGTATCTTTTTATTTTTTTTAGAATATTTGGTAAGACTTAATATGTTTTCTCTCATAAGACACCATTATCGTTAGATCTATATCCAGTTATCTAATATAAATTAAAAAAACATTACATATTATACTTTCTAATATAGAAATGCGTCGATAACTTGAAAACTACTAAACCCATTTGGATAACACTTGAACTATTCTTGAAGTTGAAATGTATCACATTTAAATCAAAAATATATTTAGTTTCCATAAAAATTGTAGATAAACATATAAACATATAAATTTATAAAATTCAGCACATTACAGGTTTAAAAGATGATCCCACTTAAATATTAATTAATTCCAACAATATGAATACATATCTACATACATATCAACTAATCAGGTGAAATCAGTCTTGACCTCCTTTTTATTGAAGTCGGTCGAAAATGTTAGTGGTTAGTTCAACAAGCTCATTCTGTTTGCTAAACAGAAGCTAACATAAGCTGCCAAATTTGATAGGACCAGTTATAAAATGCTTGTAATTTTAGTGATGTGATAGAAATTTAAATTAAATTATAGCATAACAAGAAGAACTTTGATAACTCAAGAAACTTCTAATTAGTGCTAAAATCCGTCTAAATAGTTTTTGTAACTCTAAAAGGCTAGTAAGTTCAAGTAACCACCATCCCAATTTTATATTCCCTGATAGTATTTACTGATGTTGGATCTATACGCAGATAAATTTTCAGATTTATGTAACGAAAGCCTGGCTAAATGCGGTTCATTGGGCCATTAGCCTTATGGTATTGCAATAGTGTGACTATTAGCTTGAATGAATTTGACTATTACCGAAATGGAAATGTTCGTATCTCTTCAGTGACTATAGGAGGATATTATTACGAAAAAAAAATAAAGTTGAAGACGTTGTGGCACAGCATCTGATTCTAAATGTAACGAGTGTGGGTTCAATTCTCAAACGGGAAAATTAATAACTTTCATTATCTGGTTAAATGGCAAAACGTGGTGTGGAGCTCAGTAGCTCACACTCAATGGCGAAAAGACTTAACATTCAGTTTCCCCTGCCCTTCAATATAAAGAACCACAAAATATCCACATTTTTTTCTAATGATCATTAAATGTATTACAATATACACAAAAAATTAAGATAAAAGAAACTGACAAAAGAAAATGAGTATTAATAAATCTCATACCTGTCAATAGTAGAAATGAAAACAACGCGCGATGTTAATATGATTATTACAATGTATACAGAAACAATTTGTAGTTTTACGTAGATGCTATTGATGTATATGGAAAATATATTTTTTTAGTCTCACGCTGTATCCTGCGTATAGTAGTTAGTCTACGTAAAGGGAACATAGTTTTAAGACACTTCGTTCTTGACTCGAGTGGCGGAGCTCAACGCTATCTATTCTGCCTTGTCTTTGGAAGTATCTGACATTTTCTTATATTTTTAAAATTATATTCCACACATAAGAAAGAAGATTTTTTTTAGTAAACGTCTTCCGGAAATTTGCATTTATAAGAAGCATGGGTTCAAATCTCTTCTACGTAAAAAAAATAAGAGTTATCGAAAAAAATATTATGATCCATATATTCAATTATACGTACACAAGATTTACACAAGATACTACTGCGCCACGATAACCTTAAATTCTTTCTTGTTACCTATATCATTTAATTAACAAATATATTCTTATTTTAGATAGAAACAAGAGATGTACATTTCTGTACGGAGGAGTGGCCGAGTCAAGAGACGCGGAAACAGTTCGGCACGTTCAGTTTCACTTTAGTTTATGCAATACCTGGTAAGTTATTCTTTTTAAATTTGGTTAAGAGTTTATGAGATGTAATGTATCACGCATATCTGTTTTTTCATTTCCAGTCGACTAGTATTTGGAGTTGGATTATTTTTCCGAGGCCATGGGGGCTCAGCGGCACAGTGTCTGACTAAATCATATCGAGTGTCGTTTCGATTAAGCACTTGTTAATAATATTCTGGAGACATTCCGTTAATTTCTGCAACTCAACACCACTATGTCTCGAAAATTGGACGAAAACATGGGAACGGAATTTCTTAGCACTCGGTTCTCTCTGTCTATCCTGCTATAGGGCCTGGGAGAAAAAAAATATGTAATCTATAATTATGTAATTATGAATAAAAAATACGCAGTAAAATAATCGGGAAAAAAATTTGGTACGACTTTTTTTCTATATAATTTTAAAAGGCATGAGTTACCAATGTCAACACCATATATAAATAAGACATTGAATTTTTAGGTAAAACATTTGAATATAAATAAGGTTTTAATAAAATAACTTACTACAATTGTATTTAGATCTTTTTCTTTACAGTTTAAACTACCTATAACGTAGTTACTTAAATAAATCGCAATCCGCTGATTAGCGTATTTTTCTAATTTTAACATCTTTTGGTACTGTACAAATATATTTTATACTTAACAAAGTATGTTGTTAGTCTTTGTGTACTCGCTTTTCCGCACTTATTTTGTTATTCAGAGTAATCGATTAAGTTTTTAGCTTTATGGTTACGTGAAATTGCCGTAGAAAGGGCGAGCGAATCATTAAAAATCCTACTCACTACACTACATTATACGAGTATTATTTATGTTTTTAAACTGTTATTATAATATATATAGAGGCCGGTCGTGGCGCAGCGGCACGAGGTGTGACTGCAAAACCGACTGGTTGTGGGTTCGATCCCCACTCGAGGAGATGAAATATTTACTTACATTTATATTTCCATTTCTTCGCTCTGGTGTCGAGGCTAAGCGCGGTGTTGAGTTCTGCCACTCAACACGCAATGCCTCCAGAATTCGGCAGAAAGTGGGGAACGGAAAATAACTAGCCCCACCCTTGTTCCGCTGCGCCACATAAAAGATGTATATTGCTTTCAACGGTTAGTTCTGTAACAAATATAAAAGAACGAATAACATCAGGTTAACTACAGAATGTGGGTTAAGTAAATGTGGTGCAGGTGCTAAAATGAATTAACGGTATAAATAAAAATATAAATAGTGACATTGCTATAATTTACATTCAGGCACAAAATCAAAAAAAAATAATAGGTTATTTCTAAATGGAGATGGATGGATGTTTTTTCCACTTTTACATCAAAACAACTAAACGGATTCAGATGGAACTTACCAATTATATTGCTTATACATCAGAATATAACAATAAAACTACAACTTATGTAATTATTTTATATAATTTGGCTGTAATATAACAATAAGTTTTAAAGAGGTCGTTAGTTGAAATATTTTCGAAAATTTACACAGAGTTCATAATATGTTTTTATTCAATTAAATTTTTATATTTCAACGAATTAAATGGTAAATACTTCAATTAGTTGATAACGAGCAATTTGCTTTAACAAATAGCTTTCGGAGTTTTGAGATCGCTTTTAAAAAACTGATCTTGAATCCATAAAGAGGAAGAAAATTTTCTTTTGATTTTCAACTCCAGGCTATAATATTATTTACTCGGAGTTTTACTATTGTGTTATTTTTTCAACGTCTTGCCTTATCCCACATAGCAAAGTAGACAGAAAGAAAAGATGTAAAACACTCCGAGTTTCATTTTCTGCTTAAATTCAAAACACTGTGTGTTGAGCAGACTTTGTTTAATACATTTTTTTAGCTTCTACTGTATCACAAAGCAAGCTAGTCGGAGGGAACCTGGGAGCCTAGAACTAAGATACTTTGTCCCGTTCATACACTTCCGTTAACCACTTTCCACGTTAGTAGAGCGAGGAAATGACAATATTAAATATTCAATTTCCTCGAGTGCAAATCGAACCTAAAACTTATTGCGTTTACAATCGCACACTTGAGCCTCTGCGCCACGACATACTATTTTATTGTAGTAGGTAATGGGTTTAATTCTAGACACTGATATTAAATTACAATCTGACTACGTTATAAACTAGATTACTTTACGTGCATTAGATTCACGATGCAACATTGAAATCCATCAATATGGAAATATATTCTATTAGAAAACGCCGTATATAACAGATGACACGTAAGTTTTAACTTTGTATCAACGACGTGGTGAAGTGGAACAGGGTAGAATAAATTATTTCATTTCCTCGCTCTGTTAAAGTGAGGTGCGGAGCTAAGTTTCGCCAATTGACACGCAAAGTCTCAAAGTCGGGATGAAAAGCGGAGAATAGTTTTGCCACTGGGTTATCTCTGCCTACCCTGCTATATACGACATATCCCTTTACAACCGACTTGATACGATAGTGAGACTTGATTTTCAAAAATTCTGGTGCGTACACAAATCGACTTTTCGAGACGCAACCGGCCTCGATCGATTGTGAGACTTATCCTTTTCTTGGAAAAAATAATCATAATCATAATCATCATAATCATAATCATAATTTATTGGTAACATCAATTACAAGTCTAACAATAAACAGAATACACATTTAGGTTATATGATAATTACAATATTTTACATTGCATTATTTTATATTAAATTAACTTTTATACTTTATTTAAATTATTCGAAAAAATTAAATATATAAATTAAAATTGTTGTTCTATCTAATATCTTATAATATTAATTTCTAAAAATTCTTTATAGCTATAAAACGACTTCTCGATTAACCATTTCTTTAATTTGTATTTAAAAACGTTGACACTAGGAGCATTTCTGATATCACAAGGTAGTCTATTATATACCTCTGGACCCATCACTCCAACAGCTTTAGCCATTTTTGATAAAATTCGACTAGTTGAGACTAGACGACTCGGGAAGCGCATACTATAGAGAACTACATCACTGCGTTTAGAAAATTTTTCGTAGTTTGTTACCACATATACCGCGACGCTGTATATTAACAACGATGGTAATGTCAATATACCTAGTTGTGAGAAATACGCGCGAATCTCTTGCGAACATGTTTGAACCTGTCAATCGCCCGTTACCACTGTCAAGGATGGCTGCGTTTTTTGGCGCTCAAACTCGCCCGGGTAAGTATTGGTGTATTCATTAAATAAGTGCAATTTCTATTTTTTTTTATATGATTTACTTACTTTAAGTATTGTTTTATACTCATGTGTATTTAATTTGAACCTAGCATGCTTACTCATGTGTATATTGTGACTCAAAATCAAGGACGCACGATCGTATAGGTTAGGTGAGACGTACTAAATTGATATTCATACATTTTTGCACGTAAGCATAATTTTTCTGTACGTATAATCATTGAATTAGAGTTTTTTTTTTCAGGAAAGCTTCTCAATGATGAACAGATTTCACAAATATTAGCAGATGGGAATAACTCGAAAATCGAGAAATTTGCTGATAATAATGAAGATATTGTTGTGAGGGTCTTAGATCACCTAGAATAGAGTGGATCTGATTCTGGCGATAAAACCTCTGAAGTGGATGACGCACTACCACCTATCCCAACAACATCCAGAAGGAGGGGATCCACTAGAGGCATACGCAGGGAAACGTCAAGAGCAAAACGTAGAGGGTGGGTTACGAGAAGGGGGTATGCTAGAGGAAGAGGACAGGCTAGTGGAAGAGTACAGGCTAGGGAAAAAAGAGGAACACGTGAGAGAGTGTGGGTTGAAACTGCCTATGTAGACAAAACTTATGATTACTGCCTGCCTAAGACCTGTCGTATGGATTGTGGCAGTCGGTCTGAACTAAAATGCGAGAAATACGATCTATACCTTTGTCTATCTCGTGACAAGAATTGTTTCAATTTTTTTTACTGACCGACTGATGATAATAAAGACTGTTTAATTAATTTAGTTTTCATTTAATATCAAACCATATCCAAACTAGACAAAACTCATAGTTCGAACTATTTCCTAAGCCCCACGTTCATGAGGGTAGGTTTTCAGGAAACTAGAGAATTCAGGATTTTTTTATTTATTTTTAACATGATACTTAAGCACCCATGAAAAGGTCATGTAAATTTTAATGAAGTCTGACTAAATTATTCTCTTCGGTTGTAAAGGAATATAACGTAAGTATTAGTATTAACACCAGATTCTCTCTGCTGTGTGCGGGATACAGCGTGAAGTTGATTTAATTTATGCTTTTATTCATTTATAACATATTAGAGACTCAAACGCGGCTTTGCTCGCTTAACTTGTTTTTATATTAAGTTAAAGATTAATATATATATTTTTTAAACGAAATGTATCTATGTTTTTTTCCGACTGCTAAGGAAGGGTTATGTTTTTCGCGCGTATCTTTCTCTTGCGTATGTATGTAATATTCTTTATTACCTCATATCTCCAGAACCGCTGAACGGATTTACTTAATTGAGGTATCGTTAGATTTGTATTAACAGCCCAAGTGTTCTTAGATAGGTAACGTTAAAAAAAAACAATAATGGCGACTGTGGGACGCCATTGGACTTAGTGAAAAAAATTTTTTTCGTTTCGAATACCACAATATGGGTATTACATTCAAGAGCCTAATACGAGGATTTTAAAAAGGTATATCATGATTATCATTACCATAGTGAATTCCAACAAAAAAGTGAAAAATAAAAATATATTTGTAAAATCAAAAACCCCGACTGCCTAAAACTAAAAAGAAAATAAACGTTAATCCGACTGTTAATCCTAATAAACTATTGGGCTTGTTTATTTTCTTTTTAGTTTTATGCAGTCAGGGTTTTTGTTTTTACAAATATTTTTTTATTATAATATCTCTAAGAATATGTGTTCGAAATTTCATGGTAATCAGCTGTGTAGTTTTGGCGTGAAAGCGAAACAAGCAAATTTATATTCACATTTATAATATAAGTATAATATAATTACCGAACCGAACAGTTGGAATTCGTAACATTGTGTGCTGAGTGGGAAATTAATCCAAATTAAAGGCACATATATTAGACAAATATTTACTAAAAAAAATATTTATATAAGCATTATTACTTATACTAAATTATTAAGAGAAAATAAAAAAAATAATACTGTTTACTTTATAGAAATTTTAAGAATTGTACATAATTATTATAATGGATTCATGGAAATAATTTGGTAATGTTTACGTATATATTTTATTTAATTTTTGTCTATATTTCAATACTACACACCTACCCTTGTAATTCTTCAAATTTATTATACTTTAATTATGTTTTTTAGCTGTAACTGAACTAAGTGTGAAGACACTCCGTTCCCAACTTTCCGTCCAATTTATGTTCCCCGAAGTGAAAATCGAACCTACAACAATCACCTGCTTCAATGCACTGCATTATTTAAAATATGAATATATGCGACACGACACGGTGGCAATAAAATATGACAAAATTTATGAACCTATCAAAATATTATTAGTTCTAATTGACAGTATGTGGGCGACAGCTCTACCGGTTTTTAGATCCTTTTCATTATTTCCCTAATACCACATAAATATATAAGAACGTACGTAAAAAAGGATGTATAATTAACGTTTGATTCTCCGTACTCTCTGGCTATTAAAAATGAAGCCAAAATTAATAACAAAGTTAATGAAGGTTACATAGAAATTGTAAACGTTGGTGGATGGTTGTAGGTTTGTTTCTTCCTATTAATTTATTTTTATTTCCTCGCATGAATTTGTCAAATCATTGCGTTGAGTTCCACTACTCACTACTTTGGCGGTCTGGGGAGTATTTCGACTAGGCTCCCTCTGCCTACCCAGCTATGTGCGGGATACAGTGTGAAGCTAAGAACATTTTTCACGACTAACTATAAATAACCACTTTAATAAAGCAAATTTAATCATTCCAATTTTCCTCGACGTAGTGTAAAAGTGAATGAATAAAGTTGATTAAAATAAAACGGAGAGTTTTATGAAATGCTTATAAGAGTACAATGGAAGAAACTTTTTTAGATATGACCTAACAAAAGCTATTGATAGTGGTCTTCTTCTTTTATTATGTTTTTTACTATTTTTGGTTTTAGCAGCAATAGAAATATAGCATGAGATACATCCTGATGACAAACGGACTGACACACAAACAGAAGGACGGACAGTTAGGCCTAGTAATAATAGTGTTTTACTCTTTGAATACGGAATTCTAAAATAAACAGTTGTAGCCCACAACTTCGTTTGTGTGGACTACAGAACATGAAATCTGTTCTTTTTCGTTCTCTAAGGAGTTTTAAAATATCTTCTCTTAGCCTTCTACTACAATCAACGACGACTTTACATGATTTTAAGTTGCTTAAGTGTTTTATACAGTTGGAAGCGACTGCGCTCCTTTTTCCTAAAAAAAAATATCCAGATGCCTCTACAGTTTAGACGTAGTATAGTTATTTTCATTTCATGATTTGTATACCGTATTACCTGTGACGCAGTTATTAATAGATACCTACAACGTATATACCTACTACTACAAAAATACTACTAAACATTGCCGACATGCCACTTTTATTCTCAAAAAATATACCAGAACGAGAAAACGATATCTCTCGTTAGCGATAGAGATTTTAAGCAATTTTTCTATAATAAACGTAAACAACGTTCAACTTCACTGCCAATATCCGACACACAGAACTAACCTATCATAGCGACAACATCGCACACGCCTCATTGACTCGATTTCACGAATGAGGCGTGTGCAATGTTGTTGCTTTGCTACGCGTTTGCTTTGATAAGTTACGTCATCCTTAACAAATGGCGTTGTATTTTATAACGATAATTTTATTATTTATTTTGTTTGAAATATTTTTACATTTTAGGCAAATAAAAAATCAAAAAATCTCTTTCGTTTTAATTATATTAGATTTTTATAGAGTACCTAGTTAAAACTGTGCTTTCTATTAAAGTGGCGAAAATAAAAACACTCTGTATAGATTAAAATAAAACTGCATTTTTTATAAAAAAAGGTGTATTTTAAAAGCTTTTGTTTAACTTGCAATGGATGTATATTAGTTCGGGTAGAATCTTTGAACTCAATTATGAAGTAGATATCTTCAACCGATGGAACTGAAATTTTGTACACACCTTTAGTTTGGATGACAATAAAGGGCAAGCTGTATGACGTCATTCTAAATTTAATATCCGTCCGCCATATATTATCATCCAAGACTGAAGAGTACTAATTAATTTATATAAAATCTGCTAAGTTTATCATTTTTAAATTTCAATTTAATTAAATATTGATCATCGCGACAAGCTTATATGATCGTTTAAATTGTATATAATATGGTTATAAGTAGATAGTAAAAATTATAAAGAAAAAAAATATTTTCTCCTTTTTAGAACGTTTAAGTAAAAGCTTTTTCTAAAATAGTTTTTTTTTGTTTTTAATTTTTTCATACAATTATTTTTTTATTAACGGACTTTATATTTCCCAGGTTCAATAACCATCCTGTCATACGCGTGCATGGGGAGGACGTTGTGCTCGGTGCGGCCGCCCTTCGATATCGACGAGGGAAATGTCAGTATGCAACAGGTACATGCAGCCTTTGAGAATATTTTTTTGATATTTTTACGTAAAATTTTGTGAAATTAAAGTTCAAAATAAATTATTTTAAGGAAAATATTATATATTTTTTGGCGACACGCGCTAATCTCAGGAACTGGGTACTGGGAAAGGTTTTTTAACGTGTCTTCTTAGATTGATAGGCACTATCTTATTGAAATCAAAACGCAAATATTTCTAAAAGTGATATTTCTGCATTTTAAAATATATTTTAAATTCACATAAAAGCTATTATAAAAAGAGCTTTGAAAATTTTTGTAGCATAAAATTTTGAAAGAAATTTTAAAAAGTAACGTCGATAAGTAAGGTAAGGAAAATTTTGACATTAAGTCCTCCCTAAATTGTGATAAAAGAATAGGTTCACTCTGTTTCCCGTAAAGATTTTTTGAGACATTGCGTCTTAAGTTGCGTTGACAATATTATATTTTAATAAATCAGCTTCACGCTGCATTCCGCACACAGCAGGGTAGGCAAAGGCAACTTAATGTTAAGACACTCTGTTTCCCACTTTCTGCCGAATCCTGGAGGCATTGCGTTTTGAGTGTGCAAAACCAGTCAGTTTTACAGTCACACTTTATGCCGCTGCGCCACGACTGGACTCAGACTTAAATAAATCAATAATTAAAGATCTAATTAGGTTCTCAACTTGTCATATATATATTTTATTAAATATGGTCACGTTTAGGAATGTTTGTCTATTTTTTTATTAAAGCCGGCTTTGAATTCCGACACTCCATACGTAATGTCTCCAGAATTTGGCGGAAAGGCACCCCCAGTGTCTTAATACCAGGTTCCCCTCTGCCTACTCATCTATCACGCACGCACATCAGGCAGGGTAGGCATATGGAACTTAATGGTAAAACACTCTATTCCCCAAATTACTAAAATTTTTGTGAATATTATTAAATTAATAATGTATTTTGACTACACTTTCAGTCCTCAAGTTATTTAAGAGCTTAACTATGATTCATGATGAGTAGTAGCGAGAACTTCACTGACTCAAAGAGCAGCTATAATTTAAAACAGAAAATGCTTATAAATGTCGGTTCTTTACTTGTTTATAAGCTTGTATATTTTGATAAAGTGTTTTTAAATATTTACTGCTACTTTTCATGGTCTTATCTCCTTAGTCATTGGTTTGAGTCCCATTCGAGGAAATTGAAATATTATTTTTTTTAATTTCTCGCTCTGGTAACGAGGCAAAGCGCGGTGTTGAATTCCGCCATACAAGACGTAATGCCGTAAAAGTGCGGAACGGTAGTGTCTTATTGAGAACGGAGTATCTTAACACTGGGTTCCCAGCGTGTCTCTATCTATCCTGCTATGTTCGGGATACAGCATGAAGCTAAAAACAAAAAAATCCTTAGTTCGTTAAGGTAATAAATTAAAAATTATCCATCATTTAGTCAGGTTCCACAACAAAAGACGTTTCTCTAAAACATGCATAACATAGATGCAGTGTGACTGAATGCTACATTTTTTATGAGCTAGTGATTGTTGTATCTCAGGAACTAGTCTAGTCTATTAAACTAGAAACTACTACTTCTAAAACACGAGCTAGACAGTTACTCCAAGCTATTTGTCGTCTAACTTATCTTAGCTTCACGCTGTATCCCTAACGGTCAGAGAGAACGGAGCGCCAAACGCTACGGTCTCTACATATGTACCTCTTTCACCTCGTCCACTATTACCAACCTCTTGTAATAGTGGACATGCCCTCCGGGGGGTCTTCATGCTTCAACCGAGGTCTCCCCTTACCTCTCTTACCACTTTATACTTTATTTGTCGCCTAAATAATATTTATATAATTTTCTGTTTACATTGGACAATGGTATAACATTATTTGAACACTTACAATTTGCTTCTTTTATATTATAATTAATTATGTTGCGCTATAACTATGTTGGACAGTCATTGAATTTATGATTACTGATACTTTTTAATATATCCTACTAAACTTGTTTGAGTTTTATTAATTAAGTAACGATTTTAATTTGTGAAGTATAAGTAGGTTTTTTTTATAACCTAATTACGTTTTAAGATTTCTTACTTATATCACCTATACCTCACATATAATATCACATATAAAGCGATAGAGAAAGCTTAGAGTTAGTAGTAGTTAATCTAGACTTGCTTGCTTGAGACATGCTTGTAGCGCAATAGACCGAGGGAACCTAAGTGACTTGTCTCCGGTTCCCAGTATCCACCCCTTCTACGAAATATGACTAAACACAACGCCACGCTTTGTCTTTTCACCAGAGACCGAGGGATTGAACCCACCACACACGCGCTGTGTTAAATAATTATAAGTAACAAACCAATTACAGGCTTACATATAACATTTTGTTCAAGGGTCTAAGGCTAATGAAAGAGCGAAAAAGGGTAGCATGGATATTACTTCTCTTAGCTGTTCTATTCGCGCTCTGCTGGATGCCGTACAACATAATGCAGCTCCTTCTAGACATCAACGCTGTCAATCCTAAGGATTTGAGCATGTACCTACCGTATGCTTTGTTTGTTGGTAAGTCTTAATTAATATTCGTTATTGTTAAGTTTTATATTCTGATGCCTTGTCAAATTTGCAACGTATCAGCATTTGGAATGTAATTATAATTCATTATTTTACTTTTATTGACTCATATTTGTTTATTTATTTTTTTAAACTTTATTTTAACAATAACAACTGCTATACAGACAAAAAAAAGAAGAAGAATGACAAACAAAATAATAATAATAATACAACAAGATCAAGCATGCAAATAATCTTACTATTATACTTTATACTATACATTGACAAAGCATAAACTAAAACAAAGTGTACAGCAGTGTGACGTTAAAAAAGGTAGGCCACTCGGCAGAGATGTTGGCATATGAGTAACTCAATACTCAATAGTACCAACGCTGATTTTCAGTGACCCCCTAGAAAATGACGCGCCTGCGAACGAAACTGTTAATACAATATTAATTCACCATTTATGCATATTATTCGACTATTAGTAACTTGGACATTCAATACACAATATGTGTAAAAAAATGAATATCGTTATTTTTACTTTGAGTTCTGTATCTCAATAGATAAAAACGAAACCTTTATAGGATCCTTTTGTTGTCCGTCTGTCAAGGCTATTTGTCTCAAAATCGCATGGACGTATCAAGCTGAAATTATATAAAGCTTCTACATAAGTCAACTCAATCAAAATATACAAGTATTTATACATTAATTTTGCTACATTTTGTATGTACTTCGCCGCGTAATCAAAACCTAAAAAGTATTTCTCGTGGGCCAACAGGTATGAAATTTGGCAAAAAGTGAGAAAATATAACAATAAAAATAAAGAAAAAAATCCAATGTAAAAACTTATAGGTATATAATAGAAAAATCATCAAAAACTTATATTTGACGCTGTTCATTTTTTACAAAATAAATGCATATGCCCGTAAATCATAATAAAAATAATAATAAGTTTGTCAACTTTTATAAATAGTACTTTCCGTTGACCTACAGTTCTGAAATAGGTACGGAAGACTCGGCGCGCGAGTCTCGCGCAGGGCCACAAGCGTGCGACGTCGCGTAAACGCGATGATTAGGGATTCAATTCCCACTTAAGGAATGAAATATTTAATATTTTCATTTCCTCTCTCTGGTGACGAGGCAAACACGTGGCGTTTAGTTCCGTTACTCTACACGTAATGCTTCCAGAATTTGATGAAAAATGGGTAACGGAAGAATCTTACTGGAAAAGTAGTGTCTTAACACTAGATGCCCAGGTTCCATCTGTTTACCCTGCTATGCACAGGAAAAGGAACAAAAAGAACATAAAATAATTGAGGTCGTCGCCGAGCATTAGGATGGGTATAAATGTGATGGTTGTATATATCTGATATAAATTATTTTCACTTCCCCTTACTCTGGTAGCAAAGCGCGGCGTTAAGTTCATTCAGTAATAAATTATGTTGAGAATTGGGGCGGAAAGTTAACAGTGTTTTGATACTAGGTGACTATGTGGCTGACTCTGGCCACCCAAATAAAGTAAAAAGGGAAGAAAACGATGGATTTTGCATATAATCGTTCCGATTAAGATTTCCATTCCCCACTTTTCGTCGAATTCTGGAGGCATTATGTGTTTAGTGGCGGAACCCAATTTGATTTGCCTCGATTTGCCTCGTTTTGCCTCGTTACCAGAGCGAGAAATTGAACATCTTACATATTTCATTTCCTCGAGTGGCAATAGAATTCTCAACTTGTCACGTTTACAGTCGTATGTTTGTGCCCCTGCGCCACGTCTAGCGTCAACAAATGGTATAATTAAAATATTGTTAGCGTATTCGTGTAAAAGAGGGTAGATTTAGGTGGAAAATAACTATAAAAGCAGTGGAATTGTGTCAATTGGGGGGTACTTGCTTGTAAGTGACGGCCCCTATTGGAAGGAAACTAGTGTGAAGTATTGTTAGTAGGTGATACATATCACTTATTGCAATTACATAGTATCTCTTTCAAAATAGTTTAGAATCATATACACGATGTGTGTTTTTAACGTGTCTCTTTAAAAACGTTACCCGCTTCCGATTTCTAACAATATATTATTTCCTTAATATATAAAATGTTGGTAACATTAAAAATTAATTCATTTACAAAGATTCATTATTTTCTGTTTGGAACATAAATTGAGAATAATGAACATCTTTTCTTTTCTCAAAAAATAGAAAGTAAACTGACTTGAACCAAATGGCAAAGATAAACACGTGACAGACTTCATTTCTTCTAGTATGTCAGGGTATTTGGATTTGGTTGATTGTGGCTGTGGCTTATCATACATCGGTCAAACAAAGATAAGCATCGGTGTTCGAATTAAGGAATACAGGAAACGCAAAGCAACAAGAATCAGAAGATTAGGAAATCCCTAAAATAAAAAAAAAATACAAAAAATGTGCAATTTTAGTTAATCTTCGAAAAAAATGTATTTAAATTTTAATAATAAGGTAATTTTGTTTTACCTTTTGTAAACAGGTCAAAGAGACAAATTCTAATATAATATTAAACATGATTGTAGGTTCCTCAAATATGAAGCAATTTTTGCTATTTTTTTTATTTCGCTTTCGCGACCAGGTAGAGCTTATTGTTTGTTTTATATTGTTTTGTATGCCAATGACTTTACTTTCTCTTTGTTTGTAGGATTTTCTTTAATAACTGTAGGTTTTCAACTCTTTTTCTTTTAGGTAACGTGTTTAACCATTTTAAATTGGTATAAAATTTATATTTAAAATAATTAATTGCGGCAAGTGGCGGTGCTCAACGCCGAGTTCATCATCAGAACGGGAAAATTTAAATAATTTAAATATAATCACTATCCCTCGGTTGTAAAATAAGCCTTTGGTCCACTGTGCCTGGCGGTCACAAATAATTATATTTATTGATAAGTTAAACTGACATAGCCAAGTTGGGACAAACGAAAATCTCAAAACAAAAAAACTACAAAACCAATTGAATTGTGTCAATCCGGGGCAGTTGCTACTAGGCAACGACACTTATTGGAAGGTATATATATATAAATACATTTTTTTTTATCTAAATGCTGTATCATTACTAGTGCGAAGTGTCTTATCACTCCGTTCTCCGCTTTCCGCCCAATTTCCGTGACATTGCGTCTTAAGGGACGGAACACGATACTTTGTTTCATACTAAAACGAGAAAATTGCAATGAAGCTAATCAATTTTTTACAATTACACATCATTTATTATAGATTTATCTTTACTACCTCTACTATTTTAAGAATAGTCATTAACTAGCTGCCATTTACAAATGATTACTATCGGACACGTTTAATTGTTTTTTTAATAGATCAATCTTGTTTCGCTGTCTCATCGCACTTAGCTGTGGACTATCGACATGTAGCTAATAACCTTTCTGTAGAGTCACGCAAGCTATGGAAAAATAAATGCTTTTACTAAAGTTGTAGCTATGTCTTTATTATCTTTTGTAAATTATTTTTCGAAAGAGTAGCTGTTGAGTTTCTTGCCGGCTCTTCTACAGAACTGCCTTTTGAGCCGGTGGTAGCTTCCTGTAGGACGGACACTACTGACGTTTCTGTATAACTTAACGATTGAAAAGTGATAGTAAGGGCTTAATTGAATAAGGAATAATTTGGTTTGATTTGATTTTGATATCGTGGCTTTGGTGGTGAAGAGAGTCAGGCCATATATTATAAGTTTCGAAACAATGCAAAAAAAGAAGAATATCTACGCAAAAAATATATTTGTTATAAAATAATAAACCCAGTAATAATCTTTAAATAAATAACTTCATGCTTTATCCGACATAGGAGAGTGGACAAAGAGAGGGGAAACCTAGTGCTAAAAAGTGTCATAAAGATTGTACAAATCAGGGAACGCCACTTGGTCACTTCGTTTCCCCTATTTTTACGAACATACTCTACGAATCCACACAATATTTAATCACAAATATTGAGAATGAAATCAAATATTTTCAATTTAATTAAAAAGAAGATACCTTACACCGTTGTGCCAACAAAAGTGTATTATTATAAGTTACTTTTACTTAATCCGATTAAAGCTTTTTTTATTAACAATGTGTTAACAATTATGAATATATATATATTTTTACATATTTATCTCCTTTGAGGCCAGTCCTTGCACAGGTGCACAAGCGTGTGACGTTAAACGCCATAGTGTCTGAGTTCGACTCCCACCATTCCCATTCCCATTCCTGGAACTCAACGCCGCGCTTTACCTCGACACCAGAGCGAAGAAATGAAAATATAAATATAAATAAATATTTCATTTCCTCGAGTGGGGATCGAACCTACAACCTGTCGATTTTACAGTCACACTTTGTGAACCTGCGCCAAGACTGGCCCCAAAAAAGCTTCTAGTTAAGATATCTTTTTTTCCGAGTGGGAATCGAATTTACAACCACCACGACGATCTCGCTAAACCTATTAGCTTCTGATTCTCCTATATAAACAATTAACTCGTGTTACAATATATTTTGTAAGGTAAGCCCCAAAGGTTAAATTTGTCATTTTCTGCAAGTAATGGTTTGGGCTTGGCTTTTATGAGACAGTCAAGTGGGACATTACTTTTAATAGTATTCCAACAGTCAACGTTGTTTCAACTAAGATGTTAAAAATAGTAATTTGTTTGGTTTTTATGATTACATACAAGTTTTTTTTGGACATATACACATGTTATAAGATAAAGTCACAATCCACCAATGTACGCTGAAGTATTTCGAATTATATTTTTAACATTTTAAATGTTATTTCACACTAAAGATAGAAAAATATTTTTAGAAAACATCTTATAACAAAAATAACAACTGGATTCTAATCCGTGTTTCTTGCAAGCCGTCCAAGCACTTTGATCACTAAGCTATACGTTCTTATCGTAAGCTACGTCAAAATTCTTATCCGCTCGCCTAAATTTTAAACGTTTTTCTTTTTATAAGTTTTCTCAAAATTTATTTCAAAATATTTCTGCAACGGATTTTATTCAATGCGGTTTTTACTAATAGATAGAGTGGCTTAATAGAGGAAGGCTTATGTATATCAGAACAAGGAAATGAACATAATGAGGCTGATGTAGAGCAGCGGAACAATCGCAGCGGCTCCCTCTGGTAATGAGGCAAAGCAAAAAGCGTTGAGTTTCGCTACTTAACACACGAGAACGAACTGTCTTAAAACTAGTTTCCCAGGTTTCCCCTGCCTACTATTTAAAGTTAAAAGAGAAATCCCCCCGATTTGAGATTGAACTCGATCACGTTTATAATCAGACTCACTGCGCCACGGTGGACTCTACAATAAAACACTGTTCCTATATTTTTGCTTAATACCTATAAATGTTCTCAACCAGCGAGCGTGAACGGATAAGGATGCCATGTTTACTATTCGACATCGGTTCCGTAATAAAACCACTCAAGCGACCCCTTCTACGTGGTTTACCCTTTTTCATGTCGCACAATATACATTAAATACGTTTTTTATTTTTCTTTATATTCACGCTGTATGAGTATCACTAGTGGACACGTGTCTTAACATTAGGTTCCCTGGTTTCCTCTGCCTGCCCTGCTATATGCGGATATATCGCAGATACGGTATATAGCAGGGTAGGTAGACGAAACCGGGGAACCTAGTGTTAAGGCATGTGTCCACACACTCTTGTGACACTCCTTCCCTCAAGATCATTTTGAATTCAGCTACGAAATACGCTGAAGTCAACGCCATCCTTCGTCTTGTTACCAGAGCGAGAAAATTGAAAAAACACTCCCCCAAGTGGAAACTGATCTCTTACAACCTCAAAATTTACATTTACACGCTGTGCCACTGTACCCATGGTACATGCATGCGTGGAACATCGTAGTACATGGTACGGCTTCTATTTTATTTTGTTGTACCCATGTTTATATATCATATATCTATCTGTCTATTAATTATTAATATATAACTCATTCAACATTCTATTTAATTAAACACAAAAAAAATTCAAAAACACATTAAAAATTTCAAATTAAATCAATGAACTTGGCTTACATTTAAATCAAGAAAGATCATCTTGATATGAGTCCTAGTTTACGATAAACTTTTGTGAAACTTATTGTTACGAGACTATTAATATACAAATACTATCCAAACCCAACAGTATCACAAATACATAACATATGCAATTAAATATCGAACTGATAATCACTTTTTTGAAGTCAGTTAAGAAATTAGTCATACATTATATTCTTTTATTTAATAAAAACATATTAGTTTTCTTTTATTTTGCTGTTTGCATAATATAAAGTACATTTTTAAAATATTTAAAAAATATTATTTGGGGCCTTTATTAATGTATTAGAACCCATAACAAATACCAACATATTTAAAATTTTTGTCTATTTATCTGGGTGTTTGTTCACGCTAATCTCAAAAACGGCTTAACCGATTTAAATGCAGTTTTCACTATTTTGCCAAATTTTCGTAAATCAGCTTCACATTGTATATGCCGCACACAGCGGAGTAAGCCGAGGAAACCTAGTGTTAAGATACTTCGTTCCTCACTTTTTTTTATAAAGCATTGTGTGTTAAGTGGCGGAACTCAACGCCGGGCTTTTGCTTTGGTGCTAGACCGAAGGAATGAATATATTATTAATTAATAAATGACAAACTTTAGTGTTTGTTTTATTTCAATGGCTTGGCTTACACATAAAAAAGTTATGTCAATATAATAAATATGTAACTTCTTTCTTCGATTCTCCGAAGACCTTTAATAATATTGGTTTATAAATAATGCTTTGACTCGAGATGTGTCAAGTGGGAAGAAACTCTTTATCGTTATAATCGTGAATAACCTAAAATCTTTTAGAGATTCAGACGTAACGGTGTTAAGGAAGTTATATTTGCAACACTTGAGTTTTATATAATGTCATCTTTAAAAGGAGGCCAGTCGTGGCGCAGTGGCACAGGGTGTGACTGTAAAATCGACTGGTTGTGGGTTCGATCCCCACTCGAGGCGATGAAATATTTACTTAAATTTATAGTCCCTATTCTTCGCTCTGGTGTCGCTCTGGTTTTTAAAACAAACACGTTAAAAACACACATCGTCTATATGATTCTAAACTATTTGGAAAGGGATATTATATAATTGCAATAAGTGATATGTATCACCTACTAACAATACTTCACACTAGTTTCCTTCCAATAGGAGCCGTCACTTACAAGCGAGTGCCCCCGATTGGCACAATTCTACTAAATCTACCCTCTTTTACACGAATACGCTAACAATACTTATAATTTTATCAATTTATCATTTTTTACAACAATTTCATTGCTTCACGCTTTTCTATAAATCTGATCATAAGTCCCATCTTCATCCACCTTCTTCTTAAATTTCGAGATATTGCGTATAGAGTGGCGAAATTTTCCACTAAACTTAGTATATCAGGGTGACATATTGATGTAATCAATCCCCCGAATGGTGATAGAACCTACAACCATCACGTTTACAGTTAGACGGGCAGCGCCCTTTGCCACAACGACCTCAAATGTATCTACTCTTTAAAATATATAAACAAAATATAGTTAACATAAATTTGGGCGTTGACTTCCGCCACTCACACTCAATGCCTCGAATTCGGTAGAAAGTAAGGACCGAAAGTGTCTAAATGGGGTATGGAGTGTTTTAACGCTAGGTTCCCAGCTTCCCTCTGCTTACTCTGCTAAATGCGGGATACAGCGTGAAGCTAAATAAAAACGCTCCCCTACCACCCATAGAATATCCATACCCACTTTACAATTTTTCTAACTCACAGGTCACGCAAACTCAGCTGTCAATCCTATAGTGTACTGCCTCATGACAAGAAACTTTCAGCGGTCGTTACATAAGCTGCTGTGTGGACGGGCGATGTGTCAGCAAACTAAGTTCACGGTACGTATAACCACTTATATTGTACCCTTAGACGACTCAAGATTACAACAGCTTTTTACCGCGCATTAAAAAATAAATATTCGGGGCTATCAATAAAATATGAGTTGAGTTCCACTTTTTAGATCATGGCTCCATAACCTGCCATTAGGTTACCGCTGCCTACCAGAATACAGCGTGCAGCGTACATAGTGAAGCTAAAAAACATTTGGGCAGTATTTTTGTAGCATAAACTTAAAAAAAAAATCAATGAAAAATCTGTAATAACAAATTAAAAAGATTTCACTATACCAAGAAATATCAAGTCAGAAAATGCGTTTTCTTCTTTGATGGGTTTGGTGTTGTAGTGGCACGTGAGACCGATAATGCGTCGTCTCATATAGGCCGTGAGGGTTTTAGTGGGTATTTCCTGATTTTCTTTAGATGAATCCTAGCGTACTCATTTCACATTTTCCACCGATAAACAAATGGACAGGCTGACAGAAACTATTACTAAGACACTCTGTACTTCCTAATTGTTATTATTTTATAATTGTTTATTATCTGGACCATAGTGTAGACGACATCGTAGCGCAGGGGCACAAGTGAGCGACTGCAAACGTGACGTTAGTGTATTCGATTCCAATCGAGAGAATGAAATATTTAATCGCTTTGGTAACGAGGCAAAGAGCACTGTCGAGGTAAGGCAATTAACTTACAATGCCTCAAGAATTTGGCGGAAAGTGGGGATAAGAAGTGGTCCAAAGGAAACAGAGTGTCTTAACATTAGTTTTTCCTTTGTCTGTAGAGTAATATATATACGGGATACAACGTGAAGCTAAAAAAATGTGTTTAATAAAAAATATTGTTAGAAAACATGGTTAAAGTTATATTAAAACAAAAATAGAAACAAAAGAGAAAATATACAAATTAAATCAGCTAAAAAAAAATCACAGCAGGGTGGTATTATTTCAGTTATCTAGAATCCTTTGTCCGAATAATTTAAAAGCACAATATAGACAACATTTGTTTCTAGAGAGGCCAGGCGTGGTGCAGGGCCACAAGTATGTGACTATTTCATAAATAACACTGGTTGTGGGTTCGAAAAATTAAAAAGGAAATTAAAAAAAAAAGAAAAAAAGGAAATTAAATATTAATTTAAATTTATATTTTCATTTTTTCGCTTAGATGTAGAGGCAAAAGCGCAATGTTGAGTTCTGCCACTCAACACTTCACGTAATGAAAAGAAACAGATAGTAAATTTAAATTTCTTTATTTTTTAGAAGAAAAAACTTAACTTGAACCTCAAATAAAAAAAAAATGTGAACGTTAGTTTTTTTCATTAAAGTTTTTTTTAAATAATTATAATTTTGTATAATAAAAATAATATTATAAAACGAATACCTTTGACTTTGAAAAGAGCAACTGTTGAGTTTCTTGCCGGCTCTTCTCAGCAGAACTGCCTTCCGAACCGGTGGTAGCTTTTTTTTTGTTTATATGTTCATTTGACGATTCAAAAGTGCTTATAAGAGTTTATTTGAATAAAGAATATTTTGAATTTGAATTTAGTATATATTACACACATCAGAAACACAAAAGTCAGCCAGAAACAGATTTAGCAAATTTTAATTTTATGCTATTCGCAAATTATTTTTTGGCTTCTTTTGCATCTTATATTTGACTTTTGCCCAATTTAATAATAGAGGAAATAAATAGGATTTGTATATTTTTTTCCTATTAGCTCTAAATTATTATCTTCTGGAGTACAAGGTACTTCTTTTGGCAACATACTAGAAATCTCATGTTACATATATGTCTTCAAAATAGAAGATTTAAATTGAAAACGATTGTCCATAAATGCTGATAACAGTTCCATGTTATGAATTTTCATATATTTTTTTTATTTCTTGGCTTTTTTATCTTTATTTCAAATATACTACTAAATAATATAAACATTTATACGAGCAATATAAAATAATTTCATACAATAATGCTTATTTGTTTTCTTCTTACTTTACACAGAGTATACATTTGGTCTACTCTGTTCACTTGGCCCTTAACTTCATTACAAAAACATTTATATCCGGTTTGCCCGTTACTTGGTAATGTTAGTATGCTCATTATGAGATATTATATAAAATCATACATACATTTAATCCATACCTATATTATAAATTCGAAAGTAACTCTGTCTGTCTGTCTGTCTGTCTGTCTGTTACGCAATCAGGGCCAAACCGCTAATTCAATTGTAATAAAATACTCATACAGAGATACTTGAGGATTTTCGGATGAACATAGGTTACTTTTTTTCTCATATTTGTAATATTGTCGATATATACTAATATATTAAAATATTTTTTAATTTGACAGGCAATTTATTCCGCCATGTTAATAACAACCGACCGTTG